>PVKU01006712.1:0-98771 GCA_004027475.1 Anoura caudifer
TCAGGGGGCTGGCCCTGGGGACTGTCTGAAGCCCCTTCCAGCACAATGAGTCCGACTCCCAGAGGGCCCCATGAATGTGGGGGATGGGCAGCTTTGCTAAGTCCATGGATGTTAGCCAAGGAGGCAACTGTGCAAGACGATGCAGCCAGAACAGAGGGGCACCATCTACATTGCTTCTCCTTATGCATAATGGATCACAATTATAATGTTTGGCATGTATGTGGGGCCTGCTTTCCAGAAGCTCAAAGCCCAAGAGAGTACTTTAGTTTCTCAGTCTCTCACACACAGAGGCACGTACACACACACTTTAAAGAGCAGGCCAAAAAGTGTTATAAATAAAATTCTAGAACATGAGTGGGAGGAATAAACAGGAAAATTTCACTGTAAGAGATGAAAATGTACCAACTCCTTGCAGGATGGCTTTACTGACAGCCCACAATTGTGCTATTAATCAGAACCTGAGATATATTGTTGCTTTGTTCAGGCTTTTTCTTCTTCTTGTCAATACATGTTAGAGATGGTGTAAATACTGTTGGATTTCAGGCTAAGGCAAACAGTAAGAGAAGGAAATAGTCTTCATGGATACAGTAAGAGAACATGATCTGATGGGTCATACTTACATTGTCAAGTATCCTTTCCTTCCAGCCAGACAGGGCTCCATGTCGCCAACCCCATAGCTCTAGCTCACCTGCTCTTCCCTACCTCTGTTTCCACTCTTCCCTGAAAGCTGAATGTCCCCCATTTTCCTCTCTCTGCCTATTCCCAAATGCTCCTCATCTTCTAGGCCATTTGTTCAAGGCATTCTATTTATCTGACACCTCCTCCACCCTCCTACTATCCCCTTCAGGTCTCTCTGGCGTGGCTATCTTTGCTTGCCTGGACCCACCCCCAGAAGGCCTAGGGACCTCACCCCTCCTCTGATCATGAGAAACACAAGTTATCTGGATCTAACACACCCTACCTGCCTTGTGAGTTAATGTTTCGGTCCCTGCCAACAGTGGACGCTCTGAGAGGACACTCCAGGGCTTTGGCTTATTCCCTATTCATAAAATGTACTTGACATGGACTTTTTTTCAGATGAGATTGGGCGCATTCAGGGTGGTATGGCCATAAACAACATGTGATTTTTTTCTAAAACTTTAAAAGCAGAGGAATTCTCCAGGAAATGGTCCTTATGTTGATGACTTTGATCAAAGCATAATTTACTTTTTCAAATGGTTGTTTACATGATTCATAAGTCCTGTGACAATTCTATCAGTTCATTCTTCTCTTATTTCTTCCTGTCCTCCACACAAACCCTTCCCTCTCCCCGACTCTGGTTTTTGGTTTAGTGTTTGTGATGGACACATAACTTACAGTTTTTAGGACAAGGTAGTATTTTGTAAAATAACACAAGACACAGCTCCATATCTCTAGAAGTATTTTCTAAGCCCAGGAAATACATACACAAGATTACTAGGAAATAGAGAGACTTTTTCATTGGGTCTCCTCAGATAAGAAATAAGAGACCTCATGGAAAAGGATTAGTTCTAGAAGGCTCAGAAAAACACTTAGAGAATCTACTAAATAATATTTTTGTCTGCTGTTTGTAAATGTGACTTGCTTTGAAACCATCTGTCATGCAGTCCTTTGGAGACAGCCGAGAAGCATTTAAATCTGTGAAAATGAGTGTATTTTTGTATATACCAAAGCATGTTTTAATGGGTCCCTGCTGCATACTGTCCAGTGCATTCTTTGAAATATGATTGCATCTAATCATCAAGTAACATTTAAAACAGAATTCAAAGAAGTGACATGGCAATGAATGGAGAGGCTCAGGTGCAGTTTGTAGTTCTGTGTGTGTGTGTGTTTTAAAGATTTTATTTATTTATTTTTAGAGAGAGGGGAAGGGAGGGAGAAAGAAAAGGAGAGAAATATTGATGCGAGGGAGAAACATTGACCAGTTGCCTCTTGTATGCACCCAGACTAGGGACTGAACCTGCAACCCAGGCCTGTGCTCTGATGGGGAATCAACTGGTGACCTTGACTGCTGCAGGATGACTCCCAACCCACTGAACCACACTTGATGGGGCTGGAGTTGTTTTTCTTTATGGAATGAATGGAGATGCTGCAATGCAGATGGTAGAACAGTGTTTTTGCATGGGTCTTGTGTAGAGTTGGAGTTTTTGCTGCTCTTTTTTCAAATTAGGGAAGCAGCCATTCCCCAAGTAGGGGGGGGGGACTGTGGCCAGCTGCTCCTCATTTCCTTGTAAGGGGCTAGATTTGTACAGGCAGAATTGGGCATCGCTGACAGCTCAGCACTTCAACTTTTATAACATTTCTGTTTTCACATTTCTGGCCTTGATCCGTGTGGGTAATATCTCACATGAGCAGTGCCCAAGACATCTAAATCAGTGGTGGTGGCAGCTGTTGTTACAGTAAGAAATTTGAAAATTATCAAAAAGGCTTCCTCCTATTGAGTGGAGAAAGTAGACTCAAAGGAAAACATCTTTCTCCAAAGATGGAGAACTCTGGAGAAAACATCTTAAGAGAAAGATGTTTTACCTGTATACCTCTAAGACTAATTACTGGCATTTCACACATATGCTGTTATGAGTCATCAATTGTCTCTTTCAGGTCATGTCTGCCCAAGTGAAGTTGTCCAGAGGGCTAGAATCTTGTCCAGATTAAAAATCGAATGTCAGTGATGGAAGGCACTCCAGAGTTCAAATATCAGACATGAAAAATTGGAGTCAAGGTACTGGTAAGGCTCTGTCCCATGTGGGTCAGTCGGTTGGAGGGTGATCTTGTAAACCAAAAGGTCTTGGGCTAGATCCCCAGTCAGGGAACACATCTAGGTTGCAAGTTCTGTCCCCAGTCGGGGTGCCAATCGAAGTTTCTCTTTCACATCAATGTCTCTCTCCCTCTGTCTGTCTCTTTCTCTTTCTATCTTTCTATCTCTATCTTTTTCTCTCCTCCTCCCTCTCTCTCTAAAATCAATAAACATGTCTTTGGGTGAGGATTGGAAAAAAAACACTGCTAAGTGGCAGAGTTAGGACTCAGTCAGAGATCTCTGGATTCACAGCCAATGAAGTTTCAATATACCATTTTCAAAGATCTGCCAAAGACAGACTATTCAACTAATGTCTCACAGAGGACAAGCATTTAGAGCCTTTTTTTATAATACCTGGACACAATCCATAATAAAGAAAGTATGTCAATACCCAAAAGAATTGGAAACTGGTGCTCAAATACACATGCATGCATGTTCATAGCAGCATTATTCAATAGCTTTATAGTATAGCTAAAACGTGGGAAAAGCCCCAATATCCATCAGAGGTTAAATGAATTAGCAAATTCTGGTATACATGCACAACAAATATCCTTATAACTAATTATTTATGCATTTCCTTTGTTATTTCCTCAGGATAAATTCCTGGGCATGCAAAACATGGGAACAATGCAAATATCCATCCACTGATAAATTGATAAATAAGATATGTATATCCATACAATGGAATTGAAAAGCCATGAAAAGGAATGAAGTACTGATACATGCTAAAACATGAGTGAATCTCAAAAACATTGTGCTAAGTGAAATGAGCCAAATGCAAAAGGAACAATATTGCATGATTTCACTTATATAAAATGTGCAGAATAGGCAAATTTATACAGATAGAAAGTAGAATAGAGGTTACCAGGGGCTGGTAGAAAAGGAAAATGGGGAGTTATAGCTTAATGGGTGTAGAGTTTCTTTTTGGGGTGATGAAAAAGTGGTAGTTGTACAACATAGTGCATGCACAAAATGCCACTCAATTGATCATTTTAAAATGGTCAATTTTCTGTGAATTTCAACTCAATTCCAAAAAGGAAGGAAAGAAAGCATTTTAGCATCTTAACTGATGAGTCTTGGCCATAATTGACTGCGGGTGCCCCAACACCAAACAGGGTCTCCCTGGGATGCCAATAGCCTTGTATGGTGAGCAAGGTGACCAAGAGCATGGGCTTCAATGTCAGAATTGGGCACAACTGTCAGCTCTGCCACTGATCAAGTGGGTGCCCTTGGGCATGTGATTTAAATCCATGAGCCTCTGTTTCTTCATCTGTGAAATGGAAATAACTTTAGAGCCTACCTCATGGGATTTCTGCAAAGATCAACATATAGCAAGTGCTCAAGATGTGATAAATAATACATTCAAGGAGGGTGTATAGATGAGAAGAGCTCAATAGATAGTAGCTGTTATCTAGGATAGGGCAGCAGCCTGGAAGAAACAAACAACAATAACAACAACAAGCAAGTATTGGGCCTTAAAAGTGCAACATTAACAGTATTCAGATCAGAGTAGCTGACAGCCTCACCCTATTACATTTATACAGTCTGACATCCAGGCACCCAGATTCTCCTGATTAACAAAGACGAGACATGGACTTCCAACCAAATTTTGCACTTTTCACCTGGTTTTCTATTTTTGGCTCTGCCGTTGGCAATGCCACCTGTTCGGTGCTGTGGTGCTTGTACAGTCACTTATTCTTCATCCTCAGATCTCCGTCTAGGTCTTGGCTACATTCATGCTTCCAGCTCTTCTAGCATGTAAGCATCCTGGGCAGGCCTTGATAACCCAGCACAGCATTTTTAAAAACATTTTTAAAAGATTTTATTTATTTATCTTTAGAGGGGAAGGGAAGGAGAGACGGGGAGAAATATCAATGTATGGTTGCCTCTTATGTGTTCTCTGCTGGGAACTGGCCTGCAACCCAGGCATGTGCTCTGACTGGGAATCAAACCCTGATCTTTTGGTTCGCAGGTCCATGCTCAATCCACTGAGCTACACCAGCCAGGGCCCAGCACAGCATTTTTTTAAAAGATTTTTAATTTATTTTTAGAGAGAGGAGAAGGGAAGGAGAAAGAGAGGGAGAGAAATATCAATGTGTGGTTGCCTCTCACATGCCCCCTACTGGAGACCTGGCCGGCAACCCAGGATGTGCCCTGACTGGGAATGGAACTGGCGACCCTTTGGTTTGCAGACCCATGCTCAATCCACTGAGCCACACCAGCCAGGGCCCAGCACAGCATGCTAATCAGCATCCAGTCCCATGCCGCCTGAGAGCCCCAGAGTGATGAATTTGGAGAGTAGCCATTTGGTAAATGTTTGAGAATCATGCAAGAAGAAAAAAGGCCTTTGTTTAATGAGCTGAGATATGATGTAATTATAAATAGGGAACATTAGAGTGGAAAAGAAAAAAGCAAGTAAGAAAAATGAGAGTTTCTTTTCAGGAGGACAGTGATGTTCACTTAAAAATATGTATTATTTTAACCATAAAAGTCACATATATTTACTGTAAAATATAGAAAAGTCTTCAAGTCATATACATATGCATTTATATGTACACACACATACACATACACTGTGTGTGTATATACTCTACCCCTAAACTCATCCACTGAAAAAAATTGTGGTTGTTTTGTTGTATCCCAACCTTTTGTATAAGTACATTCAATAAAATGCATAAATCTGCAGTGTATAGCCTCACAAATATTTACATATACATATACTCAGGTAATTACAACCTGGATCAAAATATAGAACACACATTTCCAGAAAGTTTTCTCAAAATCCTTTATTCATAGTAACTAAAATATTGACTAAAACCAGCAAACTTTCAAAATCATATTGTTTGTACATATTTACTAAAGATAGACACACTTGTATGAATCCATATTTTTAAAGGAAATAAAGGTAGGAGACACAGAAATTAGACTATTTAAAATAAAAAATCTGTCCTGGTTGGTGTGGCTCAGTGGATTGAGTGCAGGCTGTGAACCAAAGGGTTGCTGGTTCAATTCCCAGTCAGGGCACATGCCTGGGTGCTGGGCCAGGTCCCCAGTGGGGTGCACAAGAGGCAACCACACGTTGATGTTTCTCTCCCTCTCTTTCTCCTTCCCTTACCCTCTGTCTAAATAAATAAATAAATAAATAAAATCTTTAAAAAAATAAATAAATAATCTGACTTACAAAAACTTGTCTTCATACATTTTTGAGCTGCCGACTTCCATTGACCCTGACCAGTCAAGGAAAGGAAGGCAGGGTTTTTTTGGGGTGAGATGAAAGTGGAAGAGCATGGAAGAGCCTCTTTCTCACTTCTGCCAACTTTGTGCATCTTCCCTCCTTCCTGACAAGCCTCATATACGCTGTAATCCAGTACTGTGTACTCTGAGAATTAAAAAAAAAAAAATGTGAGTTAAAATTTTGGGAAAGTCAGTCTGGGCAAGGGAAGCTTGTGTATGTCAGCAGAGAGAGACATGGGAAAGGCTATGCTCTCTGTGCTGTGTGTGCAGCCTGGATTCAGCTAGATGCTTGGAATGCCTGTCCAGGTTTAATAGTTTTCTTGATTGTTTAAATGCTTTATTGTTATAGCAGCAGTAGCAGCAGCAGGTCTGTGGACATCACCCATCAGTGGGTAGAAAATGACAAATGTCAAACTATGACCCTGACTCTCTTCAACTCTTTATCTGTGGTATCTCTTTGGAATAAAAATGCCTGCTCCCTGCTGTGTCTTCTTAAAAATGCACATTGTCTCTTCACATAAAGGCAGAGATGATGGTGCTATGGAGAAAGAAGAATACAAAGAATAGGAGGAGGAGAAAGGAGAAAAAAGAAATTCATTGTGACTTCTCAGGTTTGAAGTGCAAGTCCAAAAACCTATTAGGCTAAGTTGGTAGTTCATAAAGAACTTTCTTATGTTGCTTAAAACATTTTTTTCTTTTTCAACGGGGCCTTGATTTTGTACCTCAGATTCCTGATCATCACAGAGAAGAAACAGGTTTCATAATGTTCATGGCCAGGATTGGGGAGAGTGCCCTTCAGCTCCTTGGAGGCCTGTGAGAGTGAAGCTGACACCAGATAGCTTGTCTGTTTTTCCAAACAAGGTAGAAAGTGAATGTAAAATACAATATTCAGTACCAAATGTCACTCACTGGTTGTCCTCTGCAACCTTGCTCCACAATATGCCTAATACCAAGGAGACCTTGTTCTCAGGTAAAATCCTGAGTAGAAGCAGCAAGGTTGCTGCTTTGATACTTTAGTACCACCATTACTACTGCTACTGTTCTAGCCTCTGACAGTCTTTCACATGCTTGAAATTTCAAAGAAAATAGGAAAGGTCAAGTTTAAGGTGGATTGACTATACAAATGCCAAGGTCTCTTCTAGATTTTACATTGTCGTAGCATCTGCTCATACAATGCTGGGTTCCTTACCTCCACCCTGTCTTTTTGCCTGTGTGACTTTCTCATCAGATGGGTGAGATGTGGAAGAGTAATACAAAGCAATTTTGAAAAATGAATGTTCCAGAAGTACCTTCACAATGTGTCAAACACAAAGTATCAGTATTTTTATTTAATCAAAAGCATGTGAAGAAATAATTTTCTTTCCAGGAGTGAACCATTTATGTCCAATGGGCAAATTAGAGAAGGAACTCTCTCCCAATTATACTGAAATGCATGTTTTCCATCTAAAGCTGTAGGTCAAATCATGTGCAACAAGCTAGAGTAGTAACTATCTCTGGCAACTGTTTGCTATCACGTGGAAGTGTAATCACTACAAAGTGGGCTTTTTTCTTTTTTAGTAATAAAAAATACTCTTTAGCCCTTGTTGGTGTGGCTCGGTGAACTGAGTGCCAGCCTGTGAACTGAAAGGTCACTTGTTCAATTCCCAGTCAGGGCACATGCCTGGGTTGTGGGCCAGGTCCCCAGTTGCGGGGGTTGGGGGGCGGTGCACAAGAGGCAAACACACACTGATGTTTCTCTCCCTCTCTCTCTCCCTCCCTTACCTTCTCTCTAAAAATGAATAAATGCAATCTTTTCAAAAAAGGACTTAGCTGAGAAAACCTGGCTGGGTAACTCAGCTGGTTAGAGCATCCTCCTGATGCACTCAGGTTACGGGTTCAATCTCTAGTCAGGGCACATATAAGAATCAACCAATCAATATATAAATATGTGGAACTAAAAATCTCTCTCTCTCATCAATGATTTTTCAAAATTAAAAAAATTGAAATCTTAAAAAAGAAAGACTTAGCTGAAATATCACCTCTTCTGAAAAGCCTTCCTAGATTCCCCCAAGCAGAGGTAATGGCTCCAGCTTCTAGGCCTCTGAAGCATTGTCTGTACAAACGACTACCACACTTGCCATTCAGCAGAGGTCTTGCTTTCTCTGAGGATTCCTCTACCCCTAGTCTCCAACAGCTCTCCAGACTTTATTTTTATTTGAATGTCTATTGCCTGCCAGTGTGCAGATCTGCCCTGTGGGCAGTTTCCTAAGGGAATAGACCTAGAATTAGATCTGAAATCTCCTGATTTTTTTTAAAATTATTTATTTCTAGAGAGAGGGCAAAGGAGGGACAAAGAGAGGGAGAGAGACCTTGATGTGAGCGAGAAACATGGATTCCTAACCAGAAATCAAACATGTGACCTTTCGCTTTGCAGAACAACACCCAACTGAGCCACACAGGTCAGAGTTGAAATCTCCTGATTTTTAAATATTAGTGAGTAGTTCGGAACACTTAAAGGTTTAGTGGCCCACAATCCAGGCATGTGGCGTGTGCCCTAATGGAACCAAACCAGCAACCCTTTAGTTTATGGGATGACACCCAACCCACTGAGCCACACCAGCCAGGGCTCTCAGCTAAGTCTTGATGGATGAATATAAAGTTTTCCAAGGAATGGAGGGGAATGAAAAGGTATTCCTAACATGGTCAGGGTAAAGTTGAAAGGAAGGGCATGGCATGATGGAGAATGACGACATGTTCTTATGGGACTGAGTATAAGATACGGGATTGGGAAGGATCAGTTAGAAAGCTGGTAATATAGACTATGGCCTGATAGCAAGGATTTTGATCTATTGAATGACTTTGGAGTTGATCTGGATAGCAATGGAAGCAATGGAATACCAAGGAGGAGGGAAGGACATTGTTCAGGTGATGTTATGAAAGGCATACTCTGATGGCTATGGCAGGGATGGGCTGAGGAGGGGAGAGACTAGAGGGCTGCAAGACAGCCACCTATTCTAAGGGGGAGGTCACAATCTATTCCTCACCCCATATTTGGCAACTAAGGTAAGTCCCCAGCAAGTCAAGAGAAGTGCCCCCATAGCTGAGACAGAGGACCTGACTCAAGTAGTTCTTGGCTTGGATGGCAGAAGCAGTGAGGGCCTACTTTGTTCTGTCTGCCCATCAGTGAATGTACCCCAGTGCCACATCAGGGGAAACACCTCACTTGGGAAAACCAATTATATCATAAGTGCATTCTACCTAGGCAAGCCTTTACATATAGGTCTTACACAGTACATTAAGCTGTAAAGTCCTTTTGGCTTGTACATCTTCCCTCCTAGGTCTGAGCATCTTCTGGAACATAGTACATGCTCAATGAAAATTTATTAATCTGAAACAGGGACATTTTTATAAGATCTGGGAAGATGCACATTCACTGCTCATCCTAAATGTGACCCAGAGAATTGTGTTTTCCAACAAAGAAAAACTGCATGAGATTAGTCAGAGGCCTTAAATTTTTCAGTCTTGGTTTAGCCACTTAAGAGCCCTGTGGCTGTGGACAAGCCACATAAGCTAGCTGAGACTCAATTTGCTTATCCATTTTTTAAAAAAATCCTCATCTAAGAATATATGCGTTGACTTTAGAGAGAGAGGAAGGGAGAGAGAATCATTGATGTGAGAGAAAAACATCAATTGGTTGCCTTTGAATGCACCCCAAACCCACAACCCAGGTATTTCAGTGCCCTGAACTGGAACTGAACCCATGACTCTTCAGTGTACAGGATGACACTCCAACCAACCAAGCCACACCTGCCAGGGCTTGCTTATTTATTAAAAAAAAAAATTAAAATTTTCTAATAGCATGAGAGTACACCTGGAAGCACTTTGCAAACTGTAGAGTACTATGTGACCAAAAGTGGTCCATCCATAAAATGGAATACTATTCATCCATAGAAGGGAAGTACTGATACATGCTATCACATGGACAGATCTTAAAAACACGATGCTGGGTGAAAAAAATCAGACACAAAAGTTCACTTATTGCATGATTCAATTTATATAAAACATCCAGAATAGGTAAATATATAGACACAGAAAGAAGATTAGTGGGGAGAAGGGGATGGACTTTGATTGCTGACTGGGTATCAGGTTTCCTTTTGGGATGATGAAAACGTTCTAAACCTGGAGATTGGTGATGGCTGCACACAATTGTGAACGTACTAAATGCCGCTGAAGTGTACACTTTAAGATGATTACAATGGTAAATTTTATGTTCATATATTTTACCGCAATAAGAAAAGCAAAAAAAGTGCTGAATGAGAGTTAATCATCCTGAGAAGTTGTTGATTCTCGCATTCTACATGCAACCTCAATACATTTTTTTTTTTTTTTTGGTGTTCAGAAAACTTAACTGAGTGGGTGTATCTCTATTAAGAAGCCTTTTTGGAAGAGGAACTAGAGAGGGGTGGGGGAGGGAAGGTGTAACTACAGGCCATCTAAAAGGGAAGCTGGATGGTATTTGTTTCGCAGATTGCCAGTTGTTCACCCTGTTTGTATTTAAATGAAAGGAGGCTTTGAAGTGGGAGCTGCGTCTGAGCAGAGCTTGGGGTTCCTTGCCTTGTGTGGTAAAGTTCAGACTTGTCCAGATCCGTTCTTAGCCAGAGGTTACTGTTTCTGGTGGAAAAGTCTCAAGTTTTGGCTAATAATACATGAACAGAAAGAACAGGAGTAAACTGGGAGGACCGGAATGACTTCCCCCTGGACTTGGTGTGAAAAGAAGCTTTCTGATTGGGGCTTCGTGGTTTGAAAGTATCTTTTTTCTCATTTACGGTCACTGGATTTTATTTCAATATTAATCTTGGCCTCATGTCAGATTATATTCTCTTTGGTAAAGAACAGGTTTAAGTAAATGCATCAATCAGTGAAAGTTAAAAGTGCTGGGCTAAGCCCCAGCAATGCCTTGAGGACTTGATGATTATCAGTTTGAAGGAAACCTGTACTATTTGAAAGTCCATCGGAATTCATTTGTCGTTGAGTTTGCATGTTTAGAAAAACTCCTTTCCTTGTTGCAGAGTTAGTGTTCTGCCAACCCACAGAAATTCTATTATAAGTCCCACTTATAGACAGGTCATAATCTGTCTGGTTGTGCTGGTGATCTCCAAGAGCTAATAAAATGTAGAAGAGTCTGCAGTGGGCATTCAAGACAACAGCTATGCTGTTTCTACATCTCTTCATAGCCAACCTTGTCAACGTGGTTTGCAAACAACAGTGGAGGAAGTCTCAACAAACCCTAGGAGGATGATAATTGTAATGATGGTTCATATCTTCACCCTATGTAATTTTATGGGAATTGAGAGTCTAGCCAAATAATAAGTTCCAGCCCCTTTTATCTGCCCAGTTCCCAGCACACTCCCGAGGTGTCTGATGCACTTCTCACTGTAACCTCTTAAAGCAGAGTGTAACAATAACAACTGTAATGACAAGTTCCCAATCTGCACAGTTCCCTTCATTAAAGGAACCCTGGGAGCTTCAAAAACACTCATTAATGGAATATGACAAAGCTTGGAAGGAGGGAAGACTCGCCCATTTCCATTTTTCTGACGGCTAAGGGGAGACTGGGTGCCAGAGTGGTGAGAGTAGAGAAGAATGGGGGATCTTGGGCTACCTTTATTTCCTGTGACCCGAGAGCTGAATCCGGGTTTTGGACCCTCACCCTCTAGCTGCATGTTATTAGCAAGTCGCTACCCTTCTCTTGGCCTGTTTCCCCACGTGCAGAAGGTTGGTTTGGGCCAGGATTCTAAGATCAACGCTAACTTGGTTCCATAGCCTCGCAATTGGTCCTCACCCCCACTTCAGGGTTTAGAAAACCAGGGTTCAGCAGAACTAGGCATGGTGGAGAGGGGTGGAGGCGAGGAGACACCTGCTAGCCTGGGTTCCAAACAAGGCGGTACTTCAAGAGCGCCGTTTGATGCCAAGCAGGTCTGGAGAGGCCAGGTGAGGAGGCTTTAGGGCCAGCTTTGAGTCTCAAGTCCCCGAGGTACTTGCAAGAGAAACAATGCGAATAATACCAGCACTCTCCCCTGACCCAGGAACTCAGTGGTTAGGAGAGACCTCAAGGCAGTGGGGCGGGGGCGCGGGGAACTGGGGCAGGTATCAAGGCTAGAGGGTTTTCGTTGGGCTTTGGCCCACAGGCAGCGGGACAGGTGGCCGCGCGCAGAAGGCCTAGGACTCGAACGTGGGCTTTAGGACAAGTCTCCAGCTGCTCAGTGCCCCAGGGGCTTGGCCCTTTTACCCCGGAAAAGTTAGCCTTTCCTCTACGGTTGGGGGGCGGTGGGCAGACTCCCCGCCTTCCCAGAGGAGAGGAGGAAGGAGGAGCCCGGCGGGGCGTGTCTCTGGAGGGAGCGCCGCGCACCCGGTGCGGCCCCCTAGGAAGTGGATTTAGCCACTCCGGATCCAACCCCGCTTCCAGGTTTTCTCCCATTCCGACCTTACCAGCTCCCGCCCGTCTCCGGCCCCCCCCCACGGCCCGCCCCCACCCCCTGTGCCGCCCGCTGGGCCAAGTTTGCCGAGCGTCGCGGTGCACGCCGGCCAATCAATCAGCGGCGGAGCTGAGGAGGATACAGCCGTGCAGCCGAGGGCAGAGTGAGCGAGCCGAGTGGAGTCAGGAGAGCGGAGCAGCGCGGGGCAGCCAGAGCCGCGCGCAAGGAGCACCAGCCGCAGCCGCTCACACCCTCCGCGGCCCCCGCGGAGCCTGCCACCTTTCCCTCCCTCCCCTCGTCCCTGTCCCGTCAGCCGGCCAGGTCGTCCCGCTCACTGTCCTCACGGAGTTCCGAGTTACCGGTCCGTGCCTTCGCTCCCTTGGGCTACGCACTGCCTCTACAACCTCCTTCTCCTTCTCTCTCTGCCGGGCGCCTGGCATCGGGGACCGTTGCCTGACGCGCGAGGCCCAGCTCCACTTTTCGTCCCGCGTCTCCTCCTCCTGCCGTTTCCCCCCTCCTCCAACTCCTACTCCAACTCCCACGCCCTCTCGCTTCACTCGCGAGCCCCAGGGTGCGCGCCCGCCACTTTTCATTCCATAGCGAAGGTGAGAGCGCGTCCGTCTTGCCCGCACCATGGCACGATTCAGATTGCCTGCGCTTCTGTGCACCCTGGCCATACTCAGCGCCGCGTTGCTGGCTGCCGAGCTCAAGTCGAAAAGTTGCTCGGAAGTGAGACGTCTCTACGTGTCAAAGGGCTTCAACAAGAACGATGCCCCCACGCATGAGATCAACGGTAGGTGGGATACTCTGGCGGGGGGGGGACAAGCGCTGAGACGACTACTCAGAGAAGGGGCCACAGAAGCCCCGTGTGCTGCCGCCCCCTCCCCCCGCGCCGGACGCAGGTAGCCTAGAGGGAGAGGTAGAGAGCGAGCCCTATCAGCGTAGAAGGTTCCGGTGGAGCCGCGGCCCCGGAGGCGCTGCAAGTGGCGGGGCGCCGCAGAATTGCCTGGTGCCACTCCTGCTGTTTGCCCCCTCGCCCCCCATAGTCCTCCCGATTCCCAGGAAGCCCCAGAGGACTCTGGTCCGCAGAGTGCGCGTCACCCGTTCCCTCGCTTTTTCCGGGTTGAACTTCTTACTGGGCTCTCTGCTTTGTTTTGTGGGTGAAGAGAGCCGGTCGCGGGGTGGAGGTCACCAGTGGGGTGGTGGTGAAGAATCTTTTGGAGGTTGCCAGATTCCAGGGAGTACAAAACGTGGAATTTGAGTTGATGTTTCATTGATGTTACTTAAAAACCCTGTCCCCATTTCTCTCCCACTGTTGACACGGACTAGTCTTAGTAGGTACAGCGGTTTTAGGAGTCGCCTTTAAAAAAAGACTCTCCACATCTTCAAACCTGACTTTTGGGAATTCTTCTATTTTCCGGAAGGTGTTGGACGAGAAGGGTATTTCCTCCCCTTTCTTTTTCTCACCTCATTTTAAGGGTTAATTGCACATTGAATTACAAACCTTTGAAAGGACTGATTACAGGAAACCTGAGTCTTTGCTAGGAGATGGTTATGCAAATAGAACTGTTTAGCCTGTGAAAAAAAGTTCACGGGATTTCGACGCTTGGGGGCTCGTGGTGGTAAAGCCCTGCTTGGAGTGCCGGGGAGGTAGCTTTCCGGCCGGCGCCCTGCAAATTTCTGTTTGCGAGGCCGGCTGAGGTGGTCGGACCGGTCCCCTCCCGGTCTCTCTTTCTCAGAGGCTAACTGTTGCGCGCAGCCCCTTGGGCCAGCAGCAGCGCAGGTAGCCCGTTCGCCTGTAGGGTTCAGAAAGAACCTCAAATCTAACTGGCTGGTGGCCAGCATAACTTAACATTGAAGTGAGCGATTTGAGCCCTGGGGCCAAGCCTCCATTCCGAACCTTTCATGGAAGTGAGCAGAGCACGTCTTTGCTTCTAGGTGTTGGTCACTTTGGTGGGGCGGGCTGGGCGCCGGCAATTGGCAAAGAAAATACTGTAATTTCAACCAGGCACTTCCAAAGGTTTAGGAAGACTTGGGAGTCATTTTTTGGAAGGACAATTAATAACCTTGTAGATTAAGTGCAGTTATCAATTACTTATAACTTGAAAAGGTAATTGAGGGAAGGTGCTGGGCATTTTCAGAGTGTAACTGGCAACTGTCTAGAAATAGAACCCAAGAAGTTGTTGGTGCAACCTAGAAGCCCACTGCACCTTTGCAGTTATCAAATAACTCCAACGCTATACTGATTAGAAACTGGTGTTAGCTGCTGGTCTTCTTGAGAGCTCAAGTATGTCCTTACGGAGGCACGATTTTGTTGATTGTAGAGCCCTGAAAAGCCCTCTTTCTTTCCAATCTTCCTCCCGCCCAGCCAGAAAAAGGGAAGTGAACCAACAGTTACTGAAGCTTGGGGGCTCTGTAGGTCAGACCTGGGGTCTTTGTGCCCTGCATGGTTTGGGCCCTGGCCCAGCGGAGATGATTGGCGTGAAGGTTACAGTTGTCATTCCCACATTTTGAAGGGATAGATGCAGTGATGCACTAATGGGAATGTGACAAGTTTTCATCTTCTGCTCATGCAAACAATATGTGCCTTTGAGATGGACTAGAGGCATTCAGGGAGTAGGTTGTGAAATGGCCCTCCCTACTTTCTCCAACTTGGCTCTGTGCAGTGTTGCAGCCACAGGACATCTTCCCCAGCCAGCTTCTCAGGGAAAAGGAAGTTCGATGGGTGCCCAATGGCTGTTACTAGGTGTTCCCTTTGATTGTCATGATGTCCAGAAAACACCTGAGGAATATTTTCACATGTGTCCATCTGGACATTTTCCCTCCAAAGATAGGAGAGTTATTAGTGACCAGCAGCAGGAAATGGAAGCTAATGTGCTCACACCCAAAACATTTTATCCTTTTTGTCTTGTCCTTCATCTCCCTCCCAGGGCTGCTGCTTTTATTTCCCCTTTTGAATGACCTACTGGACTGCATTCTCCTGAGGAACAAAGGAAGTGCCTTTTTAGCTGGAATCCTTGGAAGACCACCAAGGATTTTAGCTCATGCAGTGCAATTTCGCACCACTTTCAACAATAACAAAAATGCATGACTGAATGGCTCAAAAATGTGGAGTGTTAGAGGCATTCATTTGAGTCTAGGACACTGTCACAACACAGACAGACCCAAGTAAATACCTTTAGACGGCCAGTATAGAAACAGGGGTAATCTTTACCATCGGCCTGGCCTCTCAAGATGCATACATTAGCCTTGTCGTCCCTGGGCTACACTCATAAAATTTTGGTCATTTTGGGGAATATAGTCAATATAATGACTTGTATTCAGCTTATGTCTGAAGTAATTCATTGCCAGGCACTTTCCCTGGCGGTGGTGGTGGTGGTGGTGATATATAAATGCAAAAAGTGCAGGGTCACCCAATGTCTGGGTACCTAGCCTCAGGCTTAGTCCAAGTTGAAGGTTTTGTTCCTGAGGGCCTTGCACTTGCCTGAAAGGTTTGAACAGGCTTTAAGAATACTCCATGTTCTTAAGTGCTCTCAGTCTTTTTAGATCATAATTAAGACAATTTGATATGCTCTCAAGGGCATTGGGGGGGTATATCATGCTGACTGGGCTTCTGGTTGAAAGTCCTGCATGTACCCCTATACTTATCAAGTAATGGGTAGCACAGATGCTATAATCACAAGGGGTCTTTAACACAAATGATAGGTTTTTGTTTAGCTTTCAATGGGCATATTTTTTTGGAGTTCCTACTGTGTGCAATATTCTGTGCTTGGCATAGTGGAGGAAAGAGGCAAGAGGGGCCTTGGCCACCTGGACCTTTCCAGGTTGGGGAGAGACAAGCCATGCACACACATAGTAGGAATACAACATGGTGTGTGATAAGTACCATGTGAGTGGTACAGATGAGGAGAAAGGAGTGCCCAGAATTTCCAAGAAAGAATAGATTTGGGACTCAAGTATTAGCTAGGTAATGCTAGTTCACTAATAATAAAATAATAAATTTCAAAACCTAACAATTCTCTTGTGCCTTTCTCTGTAAAGATGGGATAATTGGTATTTTATTACTAATCTAATTTTTGTTGAAATTGTCCTTAAGAGTGAGACAGTTGGTTAGAAATGTTCTTAAGCTTGGCAAAGTTCCCTTCCATAGTGACATTCAGTGATGTCAATAAGAACTTTGTGTCATAGTTGTGATTTTGGAATTGTTCTGTTTTGTTCCCATTTATGTTCATGAGCAATGCACCTGTGAGTGCACTCGTACGTGTGCACACATACACAAATGTATACCCCAAAGGATTCTGGGAATGACATAAACTATGGTAGGATTACATGGCAAAATGTGTGTGTGGGGGGAGAGGTAGGGATACTTTCTGATACTGAGTTGATGATTACATGTAGGTCGCACAGCATGTCTTCAAGATTTGCATTCCTTCTTTTCCCCAGTTTAAGTAGATGGGTTGGATATTGCAGAGAACGTGTGATCTGTTCTTTTGGCATCATCAGTTTCGTTCCTTGTGTTTCACTTGAGAAGAGGTGTAATTGAGCCACAGGGCCTGTCAGTATAGAAGTTGTCCCAGGTAGTAGTATGGGAACCACCTCCTGGACATGCTCATAAAAAATAAAACAACAACAAACCTCAGTAAAAAGTTCTGGCTTATGCAACTAAATGTCCAGTTAGAACATACAAATATAAAATGTTTGATTCAGCTTAATTACTATTTTCTTTTTTTATTAACTCATGTTGGGTTGCATGCAATTTCAGGAGTAATGGGAGACTAGACTGAGGAATGAAAAAGGAAGTTTTTGTTGTCTTTACATGGGAACAACATTGGTGCTAACCAAAATCATTTGGAAGTGAGTCTCTGGCTCCCCAATAACAGTAACTTTTACTACTGAGTAAAAGTTACTCAGTAACTTGTTCACAAAAAGTGCATTTTGGCCTCATGAAAAGAGAGTAGCTATTCAGTGCTTTCTCTGGGCCTGGTTCTACCCTAAGGGCTTTACATGAGAACATTTATAATCCACAGCAACCATATGATGGTCAGAGTTATTACCTTCATCATCCCCATTTTACAGACCAGAAAACACATCCCGAGGGATTTATATAGAGATTCAGTCTCATAGCTAATGAATGGTAGAGGTGGCATTTGAATCCAGGTCTTAACTGACCCAGAGTGTAGCCTATGCTATGTTGTACAGATAGTAAGACAAGAAAATACCTTCCCAACTCCCATAAGGGCTGGTGTTAGAAATATAAGCTGTGAGAGGATCATCAATTAACTAGTAAATGACCATCATCATATCACTATTGTGGTACTGTAGTAGAGAGGATTCAGCCATGTCCTTTGCAGGCAATGTGTTACACCCAGATGTAGACAATCTAGAGTTAATAGTAGAAGCAATATATTGTAAATTGTAATTTCTGGGCCATGTGGAGTCCTTGATGGTTTCTGAGGAGGTAAATGTCATTAGTCAAGCTGTTTTAGGAAAATAGCTAGTGGCCCTGCTACTTAAGGTTGCTGAGGTAAGGGGGGAATAAAGCAGGGAGAGCTGTTAGTGGGCTGTTTTCAGTCATTCTTAACTGGTCTACCTGCCATTGTCTGTTATTCTCCCATTCCATCCTGCACATTACCAGCTTCATTTCTTTTTATTTTATTTTTTAAAGATTTTATTTACTTGTAGAGAGAGGGGAAGGGAGGGAGAAAGAGAGGGAGAGAAACATCGATGTGTGGTTCCCTCTCCCACGCCCCCTACTGGGGACCTGGCCCACAACCGAGGCATGTGCCCTGACTGGGAATCAAACCAGCAACCCTTTGGTTCAAAGGCCTGCACTTGATCTAATTAGTTACACCAGCCAGGGCCTCTTTTTTAAAAAAGATTTTATTTCTTTATTTCCAGGCAGAGGAGAAGGGAAGGAGAAAGAGAGGAAGAGAAACATCAGTGTGTGGTTGCCTCTTGCACACCCCCCACTGGGGACCTGGCCTGCAACCCAGGCATGTGCCCTGACTAGGAACTGAGCTGGTGACCATTTGGTTTGCTGGCTGGCACCCAACCACTGAGCCACAGCAGCCAGAGTACCAGCTTCATTTCTTCCCAGGAGTGTTTTCAGTGGAATGATTCCTCTACTTTGGGCTTCAGTGGCTCCAAGTATCTCAAATAATACTTTTATTAAATCACTTCAGAATTCCCCAGGGTTATGTAATAACTCCCTAATTCTCTGCTGGAGTTAGGTCCATGATCTTTGCATATAACTGTGTTGTATTTTAGTTAATTTTGTGTGCAGGCACATGTGTGTCTTTTTTAACTAAGCAATCTGAGAACAGATGGCAGCTCCTGGTGTGTTGTGTGCCCAACAGTACCAAGTGCAATAGTTAAAAGGATGTGGGGGGATGATAGACAAATGCTATTGCATTCATTTCCAGGACACCAGTGCTATGATGATATTATACTGCTTTGATGATAGATTGTCATCTCATGGTCTCTTGCTTTCCTGGGAATCTTTTGGATCTCAGTTTCTCAAGTGAAATAAATGCAGGGTTAAATAGCCATGATATGTTGGTATAATGTGGAGAATGTTGTTTTAAAAAAATTTAAAGATTTTATTTATGTATTTTGAGAGGGGAAGGGAGGGAGAAGGAGGGAGAGAAACATCCATGTGTGGTTGCCTCCCATGTGCCCCCAGCTGGTGACCTGGCCAACAACCCATGCATGTGCCCTGACTGGGAATTGAACCAGTGACCCTTTGGTTTGCAGGCTGGCACTCAGTCCACTAAGTCACACCAGCCAGGACATGTGAAGAATGTTACATTCTTTGGAGTGGGGGGCAGTTGTCTTTACCACTTCATTAATAACTGGGCATTATAGGAATTTTTGAGGAAGATTCAGAATTCTGTTTTTCTTTCCACTTTGAATAAAATACTAAGTAACAAGTAGTTGAGACTTTTGTGACTAGGCAATATAGAACAAATTTAGAAGAGTAGTTTAACACATTAGATTCAGTATATAGAGCTGTTGAATGCACATTGGTTAACTTAAAAAAAACCCACAAAATTTTGACTTTATTTTTCTTAACAAACAGGAACACAGGCTTAAGGATATCAGAACATTTTATATAAGCAGACACACTAAAATACAAACAAGTAAGAACTAGCACTTTTAGCTCTACTTGGTTAAACATCTGTTGCTTACTACAGAGCACATGAAAGTGCAGAAATTCATGAAGTGATTCCATCCTGGAGGTAATTTGAAATATTATATTTAAGTTCTGATGCATTTAATTCAGCAATCTGGTGGAAGAGAAAAATCAAAGAGATCTATCAGCCAGGTATTCAACTTTTGAAAAAGAAACTCTAACAAATGTTAGAAATTAGGAAAAAAATTGAATGGAAGAGTTAAAAAAGTCAATAACCTCCAGGAAGCCTGGAAACTATGTAAAAACATCTTATTGGAAGCCCAGATAAATGTGTGCCAGACATCAAAAAGACCAGCTGCTTGGGGGAAGAAAAAAAAAAAACCCTGCATGACTAACTAACTGGCAGAGTAGAAGAGGCTGCTTCAGGGAAAAATGCATCTTTCACAAAATGGAAAGAGTTTAAGCCAAGAGAAGATGGAAGTCCACAAAGTACGGCAGGGCAGGTACAAACTAGAAATTAAGTGAGGCAAAAGAGAATCGGAGGTGATAGAAATTAAGTGGGCTGAAAGAGCATTGGAGGCAAAACTGGCAAGATATTTGAAAGAATACCCATGTGATGATAGTAGTGAACAGGATGGGTTAACTGAGTCTAACTTATCAGAGGAAAAGCAGTATGGTTCTTTAAGGGGAAACCATGCCTGATTAACCTCCCAGAGTTCTTTGAGAAAAAAGAAGTGGATACTATATTGACACAGACATACATAGTTTAGGTTTCCTAGAATTATGCAATGGGATTCCAAGGCAAAGAATATTCAGAAAATATATTTGCTTTGGGGATAGGTGGAGATGTTGGTTTATTGAGAGAAAATAATAGAAAAGAAACACCACCGTCCTATGGTAGTTTACATGGAAGGACATGGTTTCTTTGAAAGTGGAGTTCTAGCTTACTTTCGTGACAAATTAGTCACCTCATAGCTTTAATAAGGTTATTTCTCCTTTGTCTGAAAAATGTGAGTGAGGTGTTAGAGTGCTGGATTAGGTCAGGGATTCTCAACCTTGGCTACCATTAGAACCACCTGGAGAGCTTTTAAAATCCTGTGTCTGGGCACCACCCCAGACTAATTAAATCATAGATTCTGGCAGTGTGACTAGGTTATAGTAATTTTTTAAAGCTCCCCAGTGGTTCTGTTGAGCAGCCATGGTTCAGAACCACCACTCTGGATGACTTTTGAGGTCCCTTCCATCTCTGAGATTGTGATTCTAAATTTTTCAATGAAATTCATCACGAGGTGTTATCTTCATAGGGAGCTTTAATTTAGACTTGGTGCAAATTAACACTTAATTGTGTTAATTTCAGCTAACTTGGACTTAAGAGGAAGGTTTGTTAAACTTGGAAAATATTTTTGATGAGGATACAGTATATACTATGCAGTTATGCTTTGCCTGGTAGAGAATTAAGACCTAGGGCATTGAAAGTGCTTTGGAGAGAATTAGATAGAAAAGAATCCAGTCTTGTTGTCATTTATTGATTAGGTGTCAGTATACTGGGTGATATTTTTCCTCTTTGTCTTTATTGGTAAAATAAAAAAAAATCCCTTTATCCCTTACTTTAATGTCCTCTTTGCCATGTGTTTATTCTCTTCAAGTATCTTATCAAGAAATAGAAGTACGGTAAATCCCTAGGCTTCTGGCCGGCACAGCCATCCAGAACACAGCTGGGAATGTGGAAGTAAGCAGGAAAGCTAAATGATGGAAACAGCTGTCATAAAGCCCATGTATTTTATCTGCTTGTAGAAAGAGCCTTCAGAAATTTATCATCTGCAGTCATTGATTGAATAGCTATTCCATCAATAGCAGAATGCTAGGTGCTGAGGATTCAACCAGGTTTAAAACAGGAACCAAGCTTTTGAGGTGCTTACATTCAAATTAGGTAGATAGGGTTTAAAAATGGAAGATAAAGCTTAGGTTATCTGGTTTCCTGGGTCATGGCTGATTAGAAGTTAACAAGTAGCACTGGTTGTGGAGTGGAGGGGTAAGAGGAAGTGATGGTTTGAGAGGTGAGCAAGGTGACTTCTGGGAGAAGTGAACAAATGCCACTGTGAAACAGTGGGGAGGCCAGAAGCCGAACAGTAGACCCAGAACTTGGCTGATCTTGGCAAATTGAGACCTTTAAAGATGGGGAATGCTCAAGAGGCACCTGTAACCCTTGATAACACTAGTATATTTCACAGCAGTATTAAATAATTGTGTTTGGTATGTTATGATTGCAAAGTTTAGAAAGTTATGCATATTTAAAATGCAAAAAATACTCTCAAAAGAGAGAAAAGTTCAGTTGACTTACATGTTTATTATCTGTTTAGAGCACCTAGTTTCCCAACAGTGGTGGATCAGTAAGGAGTGAATTCTATGTGCCACTTTGCCCTTTTCTTTAAACAATATCTTAAAGGCTGTACGGTTATAAATTCAGAGGCTTAAAAGGGCTTATACGTGTGACCCATGGACATAAACAGTGGTGTCCATGGGTCACCCCTGAGTCATGCAATGGATCACTTCCATGGGGGGGCTGCCTGAGGCAGTAGAGGATGGGGTGGAGGGGGGCAAAGAGGGAAAATAGGGATAACTGTAAAAGCATAATCAATAAAATATAATTAAAAAATAAATTCAGAGGCTTACTTGCTTGAGTGCTTTTGGTTGGTGATTTTGTTCCTTAGCACCTTCTGTTCTAAGCATTCTAGAATATCTAAGGTACATGTAGTTCTTAATACTGTTGCTGTCTGCTGTGCTCTGCTTGGGAAACTGACACTTTGACCTAAAGTCACAGGAGGCAAGAGTTGGTTTTTAGTTAGTGACAGGTTTAAATGTTTGAATATTGATTTCCCTTTTAAACATTTACCAAACTAAGTAAATATATAATCATAATTAAAGAAATCAAGGATAGTACTATATTAAAAATGAGGATACATTTGATGGTGCTTGTGTGACCTTGTGGCTGTTTGAACTTAAAAAAAAAAAAAGAAGCCCTTCTTGTCCAATCATGCCTGATCTGAAAGGCACCATATCTCTAATTTCTATCGCATTGTGTGGTACGACGTAGGTGTTTGAGAAATGTTTTCAATTAAAAAATAACTTCAAACATGATTTTTGGCTTTTGTATTTATTCCAGGAATTGATATTTCTATTTAATCCTCATTTAATTTAATTAATGTATTTTAAGCTATTTAGTTTATTTTAATTTTTCTAACATTCAGCCCTGGATGGCTAAGTAAAAAAGGGAAAATAATCTTTCTTTTATTTTTATTTTTTAAAGATTTTAATTTTAGAGAGAGGGGAAGAAAGGGAGAAAAACATCAATGTGTGGTTGCCTCTCGCATGCCCAATACTGGGGACCTGGCCCACAACCCAGGCAGGTGCCGACTGGGAATCGAACTGGCAACCCTTTGGTTTGTAGGCTGGTACTCAATCAACTGAACCACACCAGTCAGGGCAAGAATCTTTTTTCAAATCTAGAATATAGTGTTATTTATTTCTCAGCTTGCTTAGAGGTAGGATCTGAGTATTTCATGTGTTTTGTTTTAGTCCTGGTAGACAAATGGTCTCTTCTTACATTGTCTATTCCGGACGTGAACAGGAGTTTAGCGGTACCTGCAGAGATGCTTTTAGAAATAGGAGTCTGCCTTTGCTCCTGTTCCTTGCTTCAGCCTTTCTACTAGGTGCTTACTCTCTCTTCCCCAGGAAGCTCAGGTCAGGCCCCAGGCAGGATTGCTCTCTTCGTCTAGTCTAGCTCCAGGTCACCTGGTTTCAGCGTCATTGCAGCCATTCTTTTCTTGCTAGTCCTTTCTTACAGCTACTTTGTCAGTTGGCTTTCTAAAGCCTCTTTCAGCCTCGCTTCATTCTTATATGTTGAGCATCTGTCTACAGGAGCAGACTGGAAGTGGTTTCTTTTGGCCTCAGAGGTTTTCTTAGTTCTCCAAACCCTTGACGTAGGCATTCCAGCAAGCATTTAGCCGCAGAACATTTTTTTCCTTCAGTTATTGTTTCTATTCCAGCACCCAGTTTGTCTCCATTGAGTTTCCAGTCTGGTGTTTGAGTAAAGATAAAAACAAAGCACTGTGTCCTTGCAAACTGCAGTGTAAAGCATGTGGTTAACAGTTACTACTTGCAGTGGTCCAGTCTGAGTGGGAGTATCATTTTTCTTGGCAGTCACTTCACAGCAAGTCCCGCTTCTTTGGTGCCAGAATAAGCAGTCATTACATTCCTTACAATTTATAGTCAAATTATTATCTACTATTGTTAAAATTGCCTTAATTATAGAATATTTCCCCATGCTAGGATTTTAAAAAGGAAAACAGGACAACTTTTCACTGGTGTACTTTAGAAATCATCCTTAAAAATCACTCTGCCTAGGATGTTGAAGGCTCTGATGAGGAATACTTTGTGTGTATGTTTATGGGGAGAATTTT
The DNA here is from genome assembly GCA_004027475.1 of Anoura caudifer. Lineage (NCBI taxonomy): Eukaryota > Metazoa > Chordata > Mammalia > Chiroptera > Phyllostomidae > Anoura > Anoura caudifer. Next base: position 24,094 of record PVKU01006712.1, read on the forward strand.
TGAAAGGGGAGGGGTGCAGTGGGTTCACTTGAAACAATTTAAACTAAATGCCTCCAGATAGCTGGATGGTTAATATTCTGTCTTGTTTATTCCCAGTTTGGAATTAATTTTTTCCCCTCCCCCTTTGGGTCCTCTGGGGAAAAGGTTCTGGTAGGAGGTCCTTTGATCATTAGGGAGCATGGCCATCTTAGAAGACGGTTTTGTATCTTTCAAGTTGGAGGGTAAAAGAAGAAATCACCACCTTCCAAAATAAGGGACTGTGTCATTTTTGTGATCTGAACAAAGATTCAGGTGACAGGCCGGGAAATATTGTTTAGATGTTCTTTCATAATATCTATCTACCTTTGGGTTCTGCTTTCAAGATGTATCTAGCATCTGTTCTGCTCTCTTCCCACCTCGACAACTACTACTAGCCTGGTCTCGTCCCCATAACCTCTTGCCTGGATTACTGCAGTTGCCTCTAGCTCATCGGCTCTGGCTCTTGCTCCCTGCTCCAGGCTATTCTCAGCACATCAGCCAGCACAGTCCTACTCTGTTAAATCTGACTCAGATCATATAACTTCTCTGCTCAAAATGCTCCAGTCAGTGGATCCTCTTGCCACCCATAGTAAAAGCCAAAGCTTATTAGGTCTTACACGGCCTGCCCATTGCCTCCTCCCATGCCAGTTTCCACTGGCTTCTCTCATGTCATTCACCCCACTGATCCACCCCATATGGTGGTATCTCACATCCTCAAGCATACCAGGCACATTCAAAGGGGCCTTTGCACTTACTCTCAGTACCTAGAACATTCTATTCCCATTGCAAGCAGATCTACTCCAAGTAGATCTCTTCTACTCCAAGTTGCAAGCAGCTTGGCTCAGTCCATCACATGATTTGGGGCTTTGCATACTTATCACCCTAATGGAGAAGCCTTTCCTGACATGTATAAAGTTGAACAGCCCACACACTTTGCCACTCTCCTTTATTCTTTGCAACTCTAACCATCTGACTGGAGGGCAGGAACTTTACCTCTTATTCACTGTCCTATACCCAATGGCCAGCATAGTGGCAGAAATGTTTGTTGAATAAATGCATGAAAGAGTACTTGCAAATGGGATGCTCTTAGGAAGAAACCTTCAGAGGGCACAATGAACTCTTTACAACTTTTGAGTGTGAGGGTACACATTTGAACCTCCATTTGTAGAAAGGGGGTGCTTCATAAGTAGTTGCTGAATTCATTCATTTAGTACCTATTTATGAGTGCTTACTAATTGAGATTGTGCTAGGCATTGGGGATAATGCCTTGATCAAAAAGGACAATAGGCCATACCACGTATTCATGGAGCTCACAGTCTAAATAGTATAGTGAGACATATTGACTCAGGGATTCTTCAAATAAGTATTTAGTTACAGTTGTGATAACTACTTCCAAGGAACAGGACTTGGTGAATGATAATCAGGGTGCAGCATAGTGTTCTTGAATATGTAGACTGTTCATTTTTAGGCCCAAGGCATTTATTAATTTGAGAGAGAGAGAGAGAGAGAGAGAGAGAGAGAGAGAGAGAGATGAGGTGAGATGAGATGAGATGAGATGAGAAATATGAGAGACAAATTAACTCTGGGATTGAACCTGCAACCTAGGATATGTACCCTGACCAGGAATTGAGCCTCCAACCTTTTGGTGTTTGGGATAACGCTCCAATCAACTGAGCCATGTGGTCAGGGCCATATGCCCTATTTTAAATACTATTATTACAAGGATAAATTGCCCAATTAAAAACAGAAAACAGCCATGGCTGGTGTGGCTCAGTGGATTGAGTGCCATCCTGCGAACTGAAAGGTCAATGGTTCAATTCCCAGTCAGGGCACATGTCTTGGTTGCTAGGCAGGTCCCCAGCAGTGGGTGTGTGAGGCAGCCACACATTGATGTTCCTCTCTCTTTCTTCCTCCCTTCCTCTCTAAAAAAAGTAAATAAAATCTTTTTAACAAAAAGAAATCAACATTTGGTTTATTGTTGGCTAATTGATCTAATGGTCCATATGCTATCTGGTTCTCATGGTGTGGACTAAGATATATGAGTTCATGAAAGGACAAACCAGTCCTTAACTATCTAAACATAGTTTTAAGTTTAGGGGGAAGTGATTAATTTGTCTCTGCTTTTATTTTTACTTTTTTAAAGATTTTATTTTTAGAGAGGGGGAAGGGAGAAAGAGAGAAAAACAGTGATGTGCCAAAGAAACATCAATTGGCTGGCTCTCACATGCCCCCAACTGGGGATGCAGACAACAACCCAGGCATGTGCCTTGACTGGGAATGGAACCATTGATCTTGTTGGTTCACAGGACAGCACTCAACCCACTGAACCACACCAGCCAGGGCTCTGCTTTTATTTTTTAAACAGACATAATATGTACCATTTTCAGCAGTAACCTCTTTAGTGTTTCTTTTGGAGTCCCGATATTTGCTTGGTTGCTACTAAGCTCGAGAATGAAGTAAATAAGGTATGAAATTTTGGGGTGATGCAACCGAGGCTGATCTTGTTTATCTGTGCCAGTTTTTTAATAAAAGGTTTTTCTGAGCAAATGAATGCTGTAAATATGATATTAGGAGATATTTAACATCTACATAGGAGGAGTGCATTTCCAAGTACTTCAGGAACAGCCATTATATAATAGAAACCATTATGTTAAGTACAAATGTATGATTATTAAAGTAGTCCTGTAAGTTGCTTTAGTTTACAATACTTCTGGTGTGTGTGTGAGGGGTCAGCTTTGTGTATGAAAATGATAACTTTGCATTTCTTTAAAAATATTCTATAATTCAGCCCATGTTCCCTCCTGTTAGATTTGTAGAAGACATTTCTGTAATTGACCATGTTAACATGAGAAACAAATTAATGGCAGGTATGCTGTTAGTAATGGGGTATTTGTGTTCCTTCTTGAAGTCCCAACTGCTGTTGTATCTTCATATTTTGCAAGAAAGAACAACAACTCCCCAAAATTGAGATGTGTTTTTGATGTGAGAGGAATGCCAGCTGATCACTTAGAATAAAGGGAATGATTGCATTTGGCTCAGTTATTAATTTCAGAAATGTCTTTGAATCTGTGTTATATGCCTGAGAGTAAAGCCAGTGCTTTGTGCTTCCTGAGGTGGTATTTCAGAAATGTATATTTAGAGCCTATATTTTGCAAAATGTAAATTGCTTCAAGTATTACGTGTTTTCTAAACCAAAATTGGTCGTGAAGGAATTTTTCATAATTTTCAGCAGTTAATTTCTGTGAGATCAGAGTTATGTCAAACCATAAATTTCATAGTATTATATGTTTACTAGTGTATGCTCTTAAAGAAAGTATAACCGCAACTGCAGACAGTTTTCAAGGGACAGTAACAATATTCTTAAAGTATTTTAATTGTGATAGTCCATTCTTCGCAAAATGGAGGTAAATTTTGACCCTTCATTTCAATAAGGAATAATAGGTCATTTTATTCAGGTTAGGGCAAAATGGTGGAGATTTCTTCAGATACCACATACCTTAAGTGTATTTCTTAGTTGTATTGAATTTTGTTCACTGAAGCAGTTGATTTTATGCTCATGTTTCTCTTTATTTATTTATTTGTTTTTATTTTTTTAAATATATTTTATTGATAATGCTATTACAGTTGTCCCATTTCTCCCCCTTATTCCCCTCCGCCCTGCACACCCCCTCCCACCCATATTCCCCCCTTTAGTTCATGTCCATGTGTCATAAGTTCTTTAGCTTCTACTTTCCCCCCACTATTCTTGCCCTCCCCCTGTCTATTTTCTGCCTACCATGTATGCTACTTATTGTCTGTACCTTTTCTCCCTCTCCTCCTCCCCCTCCCCTCTTGCTAACCCTCCATGTGATCTCCATTTCTGTGGTTCTGTTCGTGTTCTAGCTGTTGGCTTAGTTTGTTTTTGTTTTAGGCATGGTTGTTAATAGTTGTGAGTTTGTTGTCATTTTAATGTACATATTTTTTTCTTCTTAGATAAGTCCCTTTAACATTGAACTCCTTTAACTTCACCTTATCTGAGAAGCGCTTTATCTGCCCTTTTATTGTAAATGAAAGCTTTGCTGGATAGAGCAATCTTGGATGTAGGTCCTTGACTTTCATGACTCAGAATACTTCTTTCTAGCCCCTTCTTGCCTGGAAGGACTCTTTTGAGAAATCAGCTGACAGTCTGGCGGGAAGTCCTTTGTAGGTGACTGTCCCCTTATCCCTTGCTGCTCCTAGAATTCTCTCCTTCATTTGAATCTTGGCCAATGTAATTATGATGTGCCCTGGTGTGTTCCTCCTTGGGTCCACCTTCTTTGGGACTCTGAGCTTCCTGGACTTTCTGGAAGTCTATTTCCTTTGCCAGATTGGGGAAGTTCTCCTTTATTATTTGTTCAAGTAAGTTTTCCACTTGTTGCTCTTCCTCTTCTCCTTCTGGTTCCCCTATAATTCAGATGTTGGAACATTTAAAGATGTCCTGGAGGTCCCTAAGCCTCTTCTCATTTTTTTGAATTCTTATTTCTTCATTCTTTTCTGATTGGTTGTTTCTTTCTTCCTCTGGTCCACTCCATTGATTAGAGTCTCAGTTTCCTTCCCATCCATATTGGTTCCCTGTACATTTTCCTTTATTTCACTTAGTGTAGCCTTCATTTGTTCATCTAATTTGTGAGCAAAATCAACCAATTCTGTAAGCATCCTGATCACCAGTGCTTTGAACTGTGCATCTGATAGGTTGGCTATCTCTTCGTCACTTGGTTGTATTTTTTCTGGAGCTTTGATCTGTTCTTTCATTTGGGCCATTTTTTTTTTTTGTCCTGATGCTCCTGTTATATAGTGAGGGGCAGAGCCTTAGGTGTTCACCAGGGTGGGGCAACCCAGTTGCTGTGTTGTCATCATGTTTCTTTCTTAACAATTTATTGTAACCTTGACCAGACTTTTCTTATCTCATCTCTCACTTTTCTTCTTTTCCTGGTATTCCTTTTGTTTAATCAGTTAATATTAATATTTTTCTTTTAAAAAAGAAACAACCCAGAAGAAGACTTCTGGTTATTTCTTCAGCCCTCTAATTGCTATATTAATGGAAATGTGTTGATCCCTAAAACATCAAGTATGCAGTTTTGGAAGGAACTAGGGACTGATTTTTCAACAATATGTCTTGAATTTTTAATCCTGAAACTCTAAGGAGTCACATCATTTTCCTCCAAGGTTTTAAAAAAATTAATTGTGATATGAACCCTCCTTAATTAAAATTATCTAATCCATATTCAATAAGATTCCTACAATCACAGTAATGACTCTTACTAATTATTATTTTAAAAACAATAGCTAGTATTTACTGAGCACTCACCATGGGTCTTTTTTGAATACGTTATGTAGATTGACCCATTTTTATAAACAAAAAAGAAAAAGGCTCATGGAAGAAGGATGGGATAAAGACTTTTAAGCGTGAGGCTATTTCAGTGAATGAATGAGCCATTATCAGTTGTCCAGTAGGCTTCCAGATAACTGCAGTAATACAAGATACCAGACTGGCTTGGTTATGCATCTCTCACTTATCTGATGAAAAGAAATATGCCAGTTCTTTAGGCAAGACATTTTCTTGTTGTTGCTGAATCTGGAAAGAATTTATTGTATAGTTTTTTATATAAAAGACATAAAACAGTGTAATAGTGTCATCAACATGGTTTCATTTCTTGTACTATTCTCTCATAAAACCCAAAGAAATAACATTTGAGAAATTCAGTGTGGCTTTCAGGTCCATCATATTGTCTTCAGTCTAAAGAATCAAACTCCTGCCCTGGCTGGTGTAGCTCAGTGGATTGAGCACGGGCCTGTGAACTAAAGGATCACGGTTCGATTCCCAGTTAGGGCACATGCCTGGGTTGCAGGCCAGTTCCCAGCAGGGGACGCACCAGAGGCAACCATACATTGATATTTCTCTCCCTCTCTCCTTCCCTTCCCCTCTAAAAAAAAATAAATAAAATATTTTTTTTTAAAAAAGAATCAAACTCCTGTCTTTACCGGCAACTACTTCCTTTTTGTTTGTGAGTTCATATCTCTTGGTATCTGGATTAAGAGTTCTCCTGATAAGTAGCTAAAAACACCATAACAGCAAATACAACTACCTGCAATGGCCAGAAAACCAGGAAGACTTGCACACCAGGGGAAATGGGAGCCTGTGGGCTGAGGCCACTTCAGATCGAAGTATCTGTTTGAATCTGTATTGCATCTATATTGAAACTATTTGGGGGCTCTGGATCTTTGCTCCTTCAGCTATTTTTATTCTCCCTACATTATTAACTCTTGCCATCAGGACTTTGTACTTGGCACTTAGAATTGTCAGAGTGTCATTTGGCCTGCAGAAATTTTGGTTTATGGTAGGTTAATATTTTTTCCAATTAAAAAGATGATATTAACAACAACAATAAAGGGTAACTTCTACATCATTTGCATATCATTGTCTAATTCCTATTCACATGTATACATTTCTGTGTGGCTTGAATTTTACTATATACTTGGTATATCTGCTATTTTAAATATAACATGAAATTATAAAAAAATGCTTTTATAGTTCTATACACTTAACGTTTTCAAACAGTTGCGTAATATTCCCTGAAGTTGATGTGTCATAATGTACTTTATGTACCCCATATGGACATTTAGATTGTTTCTGGTGGTTTGTAGGGGTGTGTGTGTGTGTGTGTGTGTGTGTGTGTGTGTGTATTTGGTTTTACATTGAGCACAACAACGATCATCTTCGTTGCTAATGAGTTTGGCTTCTATTGAATAACTTCCTTAAATTGAATGTTACGATAAGTTTCTTGTTTTGTTTTTTTAGCTTTCATAATGTTTTAAAGAAGGAAACATTCATCCTCCTTGTGCCTAAAACCTAATCTGACTGTAGCACACACCGAGCTCCTCTATTGCAGGTATGCAGGGAAGGGAAATTGGCAAAAATCTGAGGTCTAACCCAGGAACTTGGTCAGCTTTAAGAGTTGTTTTCCCCCAGCTTTTCCCTTTTTATGACAGATGCACCGTCTCTGACATCTTGCCAGGAACATACATCTAAAAACCTAGTTCAGCAATATTCGCAGAAACAGCAAAAATATTGGCTGGTGGGAGTGGGCATGAAGGCAGTACAAATTAGATGTTTGAGGGGCAGTGCCTTTTTCTGTGGTTTGTCTGTTCTTTGATTGGAGGAATTTCCTGTGTCTGAGTGTCTCACTTTAAACACAAAACAAAACCCTTTCTCAAACATTTGTCATCTGAATAGAACTTCATAGAAAGCAGTGCCATTGTTTCTAAAAGGAGGGGCTCATAATAACCCTCAATGTCCCTCCTCTCTTACTTATTTTACAGTGAAATGATTTTTTGACTATTAGTTGTGAAATGGTTTAATTCAGCTTCTTATTCTTTATGGAAAATAACTTTGCTATGCCTAATGTCTGTCTCTGGTCAAAGGGCGTTTCCTGAGTCACTGGCTTCCACGGTTTATCTGCCTTCATTCAGCTTTGTGATCGGGAGGGTACAATCTCACCTTTTAAATTGTCCACTTCATCTTTTATCTTTCAATAGGTCCTGGAAAGAAATCATCCAATGGCTTATTTCCAGTGTCAGTTTTTAAAAGATCCATGGCTTGTTTTATTTTGACAGGTGGCTGGTGAAAGAGGTGCTTACAGGGTGGGGTAAGGGAGGGGCAGCATATAAATGGAGGAAGAAGAGAGAGGTTAAGCTGCTTCTTTGGGTCTTTCTGACAAATGGTGAATGATTATTCTGCTCTTTTTCCTCAATGAGGCTGTGAAAGAGGAGTTTGCCAATCGAGGCCTGCAGTTAGAAGACAGCTATAAACTTCTTATGAGCATTTCTGAGTCTTTACCTCTCACCAAGGTGCCCTCTATGGGAACAGAATTAGGGTATACAAGATGGAACTGTGTAGATTAATTTCTTGTGATGATCACAAGTGTATGTAACTTACTCGAAAGGAGCTGTCCCTTTGGATCAACCACAGAGTCCAGGCCAGCATAGCATCTTGAATGGTCCCAGGGACTCCCAGAGATATCTCCCAATAATCCTGATTTGCTTTAGCCATGTTTTCTTTTTTACATTTTATTTATTTATTTTTAGGGAGAGGGGAAGGGAGGGAGAAAGCAAAGGAAACAATCATGTGAGAAACACACATTGACTGTTGACTGCCTACTGCTTACTGCATAAGCTAAGTGCTTCTTTGTGAGAGCTGAGATCACTCCCCACCTCTTTGAACCTTTGGTTGCTGGTAGCTTCTTGAGATTGTCACTTCTATGGTTAATGGGCCGTTATGATGTTTTAAGAGTTAGAACTGTGTATGTATCCCTTTAAGTATTTATAGAAGACTCTCCCTCACTCCTCATCCCACCCTGCCTTCTGATTCTTCATAATTTTAGCTGCCCTCTTCTGAGCCTTCAATTTATGTCTTGCTTCATGCACAAGTCAACATTATACAATAATATTCCAGGTGGTTTGAAAAGAGGTAGGGGAATGTTTTCTAATTCCTGTTGCCTCCTTCTGTATGTGAATAGTATTTTTTGGTATTGTCAACTGCAGTACATTTAACATATTAAAGCCTGTTAATAATTAAGAACAAGGTATAAGGTTGAAACAGACATAAACGATTAACCAGTGGAAACAACCAAAGCTACAGTAGTACATAGCTGAAGGAATTTGGGATCAAGGCTATTATTTTGTAGGCCAATTTTCCTCGTGTGGTCCTGTTCCTGGATCACAAAGTGTCCTCTTGGGAGGAAACAGTGATCAGTAAGGGTAAAAACAGCAGAAGGCAGTCTGCGTTGGCTTTTTGTACTGGAACTCTGTTGTAACAAAGACGGCTTGGAAAGAGGGCCATCTGCTGAGGTAGAGAAAGCTTTCTGTCATGAAGGGATGCTTGTTCCATGGTGCTTGAGGAATTCCCTGTAACGAAGACAGCCCTGATAGTAAATGACATCTTTTCTCTCATAAGCGAAGGTAGACGATAGCAGTAACAACAACAATATCAATAAACTTTGATTAGGAATAGGTTTCTAGAAACTTGACAATATGCAAAGATTTAAATTCTTTGTATTGTCCTGCTACTTCCTTTCCAGTTTGATGTTATTAAACTTCAATGTTTATATTATACTCCAAGCCTATTTTTTTTGGTTTAGTTTAGTTTTTTTTTTTTGTTTTCAAAGTCAACATAAGCGGTAATGTAAATACATAAACATTATCACCGCTGGGCAGGAGAAAGAGCCTTGGATGCTGCTCCCTGCTCTGCCACTGGCCATCTGGGTGATGAGTACTCACTATGTAATTATATCAGGGTCTTGTTCCTGGTGTTCATGAAATGAGGGCATTGAAGTAGATTATCGCTAAGATCCTTTCCAGCTCTGATATTCTGTGTTTCATGGAAAATGTGTTAAGAGCTGATGAGATGATCTGGAAACGTAAGAGGAATATGAGGAAAGCCCTTTCTTCATTGCATATGTATTCTTGAATACAATAAAACTTTGAAATGAGCAGTTCTGGGTAACTGAGCTTTCTGAATGGTTTTTGTCTCCTTCCTTGCTGTCAGCTGTCATTCTCTACTGCTATCAGCATGCCCGCTTTTAGCAACTCCTGTGCCTCCTTGGCTGCTTCCCTTGTGGTCTTAGAAACCATAACATTAACCTCACCCTAACTCTTCCTCAAGTAAATGTATATAAATGGTGAGCAAGGGCCTCTCCAGCCTATGGACTTTGGTCGATCAGAGACTTTTGGGGTTTATTTTTAGGTTCCTGATAGGTGATGTGTCATTATATCCCCGTTTGTCTTAAGCTAGACATTACTGTAGTTAATAAACACATTTCTTCTCTATGCTAATTGATTAAGAAAAAAAAGGTAGGTTGGTGAGAGGAGGCAAGGAAGCCCTTAGACTAGGGAGGTGTCCTGGGAGGCAGCATGTATAGCCCAGGGTCTAGCCAAATAGCTAGACGTACATCAAAGGAGATCTCATTTCATTTAAGATCCAAAAGAGCAGTTTTAGGTGAAAAGGTAGGCTAAGGAGCTTTTTGAGAAAGCTGAAATCACCCTTGTTGCTTGGATTGTAAACACATAGCTGGATTGCGTGTGCCTCCCTGCCTCAAATCGGATGTTAGGAAGTGCAGGCTGCCTCAGGTGTTGTGTGTATGTTTATGGTTTGCTTGCTGGCTGGTGCCTGGAATGTTGCACATGAACTTCTGAAAGTCCACAGAGACTGCTTCCCATGTCTCAGTGCACAGTCCCAGAGTAGAAATTTGAACCAAGTTATTCTTTCAGAAAGTTAAATATTCTAAATTTTATTTAAATTGTTCCTGCATGAAATATAACTCAAAGGATCAATTAGTATGTTCAGAATACAGTTGATACTGAACAACACCAGGGGAGGGGTTGGGGCACTGACCTCAGTGCTGTTGGAAATCCAGGTATAATTTTTGACTCCACAAACACTTAACTGCTGATAGCCTACTGTTGACTGGAAGGCTTACCAGTAACACAGTTGATCAACACATATTTTGTATATGTATTATATACTGTATTAGTACAAATAAAGTAAGCTAGAGAAGAGAAGATGTTATTAAGAAAATAATAAGGAAGCCCTGGCCCAGTGTGGCTCAGTTGCTTGAAGTGTCATCCTGTGACCAAAGAGCTGTGGGTTTGATTCCCAGTGAGGGCACATGCCTAGGTTGCAGGTTCTGTCCCTGGTCTGGTACACACAATGCCAGGTATGGGCATGTGCATAAAGCTACCAGTCAATGGTTCTCTCTCTCCCTCTCTCTCCCCCTTTCTCTTTAAAGGCTGTGCAAAAATGTCCTCAGGTGAGGATTTAAAAAAATGATAAGTAGATTGACAGTATTTATTGGAAAAATGCACATATAACTGGATCCACAAAGTTCAGAACTGTTGGTCAAGGGTCAGGTATAGTCTTTCTGGCCATCAGACCATTAGCAGTATATACCATCAATTTGAGGCACTGGCCACATGTATATTTTGTGGTCACAACACAGTTATCTGGGGTAGAGGCCTCTTACCTACTCCCCCAACCTTTCTAGCCTTCCTGGCTTTGTGTCTCCTTCTCACATCCTGTACTCCCATCAGTAGGTAGCCAGATCACACTACTTAGTCCTTAAGAATAGCCCCAGCTGTTGTGTACGACCCCCATAAACCCTTGCTTTTGCTTAAATGTGCCCCTCTCTGCTTCTGATGATTAAAAATTCTGATCATCTCTCATAGGCCTTTGTATCTGTTTTGTGTGACATCCATTGTTGGAAATCACTCCTTCCCGTAGCATTTTACTATGAATGAATAAAAACAGACGAATGAATAAAAATAGACAAGTGAATGGACAATAGAATAGTGAGTTGTTTAATTCATTTATCCCGTTAAGTACTCATTAAACATCTCTATGCTCAGCTAAGTAACCGTTAGTAGGGTCAAGAAAAGTAAGGCATAATCCCAAAGGAAGTAATAATCACCTTATATTAAAATTGGCCATTGCTTTTATTACCTCTACAGGGTTGTAAGCTCCCTGATGTCAGGTGTCATGTGTTGCTCAGCTTTATAATCCCCCATCATGCCTTGCACACAGTACAGGGGCTCGGTATATGTTTATTAGCTTGATTAAAAAAAAAAAAAAACAACCAACTTCTTTCCCATGAATAAACAGGGCATGTGTTCCCAGAATCCCTTTCCAAAGCATCACCTTTGATGTTGTGCTTTGATCTAACAGCATTGGCAATGTTACTTTGAAAGCATATTCTTTCCTCCACATTAAGTGGACTGAAAACACAGAGGGCTAAGAGCGATCACTGTCAGGTACTGGAAGGGTCGTCTTTTAACTGTGAAGCCTCAGAAGTAAGGACATCTGCCCATTTGTGCTGCTAATTGCAGATACTGCTAAGGTAATTGTACATCTCAGTCTACCATCTATCTTGTTTTGCCCAGCGTTGCTCAAGTGTCTTTAACTACAAATCTGTGTATCAATTGAAAAGTTTGGATGCCATCTACTCAGATCTAGGAAAGCCCAGCAGAATTGTCCCAGGAAGAATAAAGCTCTTGGCTAACATAGAGATGTTGAGGAAAATAGCTTTCTGATAATCTAGTTCTTGAACTTAAATGGAACATGAAAGTAATGTAAGTTATACTGAGTGTAAATGGATGTTCAAAGTTAGAAACCAAATAACTTGGGAAAGTCAGTCCAAGCATTTGAGCCCTTATGTATCAGTGTTGCACTAGAGTTAGGAAAATGAAGGGCTGTGGCCACAGAAGTTCCACGTACTATGTGATTAATAATTAACACACATTTTGAAGTACAATGATAGAATTAAATCCAGCTCTAACTTACAGGAAACCCTGTCTCTAGAACAAATTATAGACTTATTAGTTTTATCTGGCAATGTCTGTACTTTTAAGTGCTATATAATTACTCCTAAACCTTTCAGGAAAGAATTGGAGAATAATATTTTAAACCCATAAGCTGCAGTTTACTAACAAGGTGGAAATCTCATTGTCCTCTGTGCCTTTTACAGATTTTATTTATTTGAGGTTCAAAAATTAACTTTTGCTCTCCCTGGTTGCTGTGGTTCAGTTGGTTGGAGCATCATCCTGTATCTGAAGGGTTGTAGGTTTGATTATGGTTGAGGCATGTGCTCAGGTTGTGGGTTTGATCACCTGGTCCAGGTATGTACAGGAGGGACCAATTGATGGTTCTCTTTTACATCTGTCACATCGATGCTTCTCTCTCCCTTCCTCCCTTTTTCTCTCTAAAGCAATGAAGGAATGCCCTTGGGTGAAGATAAACAAAAATAAAAATACAAGTACAAAAGGCCAAATTATTTCAAGAAATTAACATTTGCTCAAAAGAATTGCTTCCAATTCTCTGCTGTTTTCACTTTGGCAGATGTCTATAAATAACAAGGAATTAATATCCCTACAAAATGCTTCGGGACAATTCTTTGTAGCATATAATTGATATCCATCGCCCTCTTCCATGCATTATTACAATAGCAGGAAATACCTAAGAGACCAAAGGAGAGACTTTTAGCCCACCTCAAGGATAACTTTAGGCCCTTGTCCATAAAGCTGCTTTGCTTTTGTGATCTGAGGCTGATATGTTGGGGCCAAGTGAGATTTAGTTAGACGTGTATGAAAAAAGGGTCCTGTCAGGGTATGGCTGATCTTAAGTCATTGAGCAGATTTAAACAGCCTGTTCACCAGCGGTGCAGGTACTCCTTCTCTGTGTATTGCAGATCATCCCAGCTTCTACTACTACCATCACCATGCCAAGTTGCATGAAATTCCCTGATTGACCTTTCAGAAGGAGAGAGTGGGGGCTTCTCTGGCTGCTGGCCCCCTCAAGTATTAAGGCAGAATCTGGCCCCTAATGGCCATGAGAATTAGCCTGGGGTCCAGAAGCAGTAAGTGGATTAACATATGAGTGCTTCCCCCCCCCCCCCGCCCCTAAAATCGAGTTCTGCATAAAATTAGCTCTAGTTTGAAAAACAAACTAAACAGGCTAGAAACTGGAGCGGGGAAGGGATAGTCCTTTGTACTCACAGAATAGGTACTTTTACTTCAAGTGTGTCAGAGTGAATTAGGACTATTAATACTTTAATAACTGTGCTAGTTATTGAGATGGTTGTTAAAACAAGGGAGGCAGAAGGGGATTTGAATAGACAGATCTGTGACTTAATAGCCACTTCTCAGGTTGTTCTTTAGTTTCTGAGTATATGCACCTGCCTCCCATTTCCATTTATACCATTAAGAGCTGCATATTGTGTGTAATACAGGATCATCAGGGTCTTTATTGCTGTTCTTTGAAAGGGAATAAAATCATGTCCCTTTCATTCTCTTTGAAACATTACATGTTAAAATTAAGAGCCCTTGTGCTTTGCTCAATTACTTTCCAGACAAAGTTTCTTGATGATGTGCCTAGAAGTAATTTTAATTTAAACAAGCAAATATGAATTCTTCATTTAAACATTTTCCAATTCCATTTGTGTCCCTGGTAGAATCCTTTGAAAGAACTGCTTACATTAAAAAAAAAAAAAAAAAAAAAAAAAAAAAAAAAAAAAAAAAAAAACGAGAAAGAAGGGAAAAACCGAAGTAAAATGGACTCCAGTGCTGTTAATGCTATTTAACAGCCTCTCCAACCCCCCAGCCACAAGCCCCCACATGGGAAAGTTGATGCACAAAGAACAAGTATCAGTGTTCTCAACAAAGCCAAAATCCCAGTTCTCCTCCTGTGCAAAGTTGGTATTATTTCAGTACTGTGCTTTACTTTTAGCATTAGCTTAATAATGCATACACATATATAATCCATCCACAAATCAAACATTAGTTTGAGCTGTCTCTTTTTTCAGGATGTAGATGTGGGACAGCAGAAAGAGCTTAGCAGTTAGATGGCCTGCATTTTAACTAGTACTGGAGCTTGGATCTAGGCACTTTCTGTACTTCAATGAATCTTTTATTGACTTCACAAGCATCTTGGGAGAGGAATTTTTTTTTTTTGCTCTTTTTTAATTGTATTTGTTCCATTACCATTTTATCTCCCCATACTCTCTTCCACCTCTGCCCAACTCCCTCACCCCACAATCATCTACACTGACATCTGTGCCCATGAGTCCTTTTCCCTTTTTGCTTGATCTCTCCACCCCCTAACCTCCCCCACCCAGAGCTGTCATCCTGCTCTCCATCTATGAGTCTGTCTCTATTTTGCTTGTTAGTTCAGTTTGTTCATTAGATACAAGAGGATTTTTGTCTTTGTTTTTCTGATCAAAACTGAGCCTTAGTTTCTGTCGCTATAAAATGGGATAATGCCTTCAGGGCTTATGGTGAAGACAAATGAAAATAGCATGTGAAGATGCTCTAAGCACCATATAAAAGAGAGGTGTTGCCATTATTAAGACAATTATTACTAATGTTCTGATTCTAAATATGTACTTGCAAGAAGACAAAATCAAATAGATGAGCCTCATTTTAACTGTTCTTGACATTTAACAGCTGAATTCTTTAGTGTTTCTGACATTTCTCTTAAGACCGTCTCAATTACAAACATTTTTATGTTCCTTTTCCCTAGACCTGCCACCCCATAAAAATCGATTTGCAGATGTCACTTTAGGTCACCCAGTTTGCAAGAAAATACTGCGTCCTGGAACTAAATGCTGGATTACAAAGTCAAAATGGATGTGTTCCTGTGAGGCAGAGACTGTGTGGCACATAACATTGAATACATTTATTTTATTCACCAACAAGTTGGAAAGGTGCAGGGAAATGGTAAGCAGGTAATACTAGGTTCTTGGAGATGTCAATTACTTGTATTAAGATGTATTTGAATAATTTTATGCAAATCGATGTGCTCTTATTGTGAGTCCTGGCTGAGGGTTGTCTGGCACTCATCTGAGGCCTTTAAGTCCCAAAGGGCTTCTCTTCTACAGGGAATCCTGAAAGGCAGTACTTTGCAGTATGATTAGAGACTAAACAGAGAGGGCCGGCCTTAGTTTTCAAGCTAAGTTCAACTTCACAGTATAGATATTCTTTGTTTTGTTGGGAGTGGGTTGTAGGACAGAAAGGAGATTGCTGGCTAGTAAGAGATTTGCAGGGGTGTGGGGATGAATGTGCCTGAGATCTGACATCTGTACTGGTAATTGCTTAAGTCTCCTGGTTACTCTTAAGGTCTTTGACATCTTTGGGGAGTGGTACCTGACCTTTCAAGGTGCCTGTTTGTACATGTAGTTCATGTAGTTCGATAGTCCAAGGACTGAAGCCTTCTGGAAATGCTTTACATGTGCCCCAACAATGCTCAAACAATGCTCAGAGTCTGTGTTTGGCTTGGGCTCTCACTCCTTCTCAGGTAATTGTGCATACTTAAGTAACCTTTCAAACTTAAGACAGACATTTATAGTAACCATAAAGTTTTCTCTCATCTCATCTCTTCACTCTTTCTTCTTTCAAAGTTTGAACTTTGAAATCCTCAGGAAAAAAAGAATTAAAAAACAAAAGAAATGACTTTAATTCGCTGCAGATTTAACAACAGGGTATGGCTTCATTCCCATCTTTAGTTGAAGGACATGGTTTTGTTTGACAGAGGTTCTTGAGACTTAACTAACCTTGAGGAAATTGATAGCAATATTCCCTTCAGGGAAAAGAAAGAAAAAATGTATGGCTCCTTTTTATTAGAAAGGAGTAAAAAGTATCAAAGTTAGTTAGGGTTTTTAAATTTTCATCTTGTACATGGCCATTTGCTCTAGGTAGTAGGTTCATTCGGACACAATAAAGTGTAATGTTTTGTGCATATTTGGTTCCCCATAGAATATTTTCATCTTGCGTTGTCATAATAATCATAAATGTTGTTGACAGGGCTTTTAAACTTACTTAAGAGCCAGCATTAATATGTTTTAATAGGCCATTTTTAGAACAATTTTAGGTTCACAGCAAATTTGAGCAGAGAAAGTACAGTGTCCATGTGCCTCCTGCCTCCCCACCCAAGCACAGTCTCCCCCATTGTCAGCATCCTGCCTCAGACTGGTGCATCTGTTAGCTGATAAACCTACATTGACACATCATTATCACCTACTGTCCATCACTGCATTAGGATTCACTCTTCACGGTGTACGTTCTGTGGGTTTTGACAACTATATAATTACATGTATTCACCTTTATAATGTCACACAGTAGTTTCACTGCCCTAAACATCCTCTGTGGTCCAGCTATTCATTTCTCCCTCCCCTGAGCCCCTGGCAACCACTGATGGAATCATTAAGTATTACATACAGCCTTTTCAGTTTGGCTTTCCTTCACTTAGTCATATGCATTTAACTTTCCTCCATGCGTTTTTGTGGTTTGACATCATTTCTTTTTAGCCGTGAATAATACTCCATTATCTGGATGTACCACAGATTTATCCATTCACCTACTGAAGGACAGATTGGCTGCTTCCAGGTTGTAAGCTTCTGTAAACACCTGTGTGCAGGTTTTTGCATAGATATGTTTTCAGCTCATTTGGCTAAATATCAAGGAGCATGAGTAAGTTTTAATTTTGTAAGAAACTTCCAGGCTGTTTGCTTGTAAACATGGGGGGTGAAAGGAGTGCAGTTTGTGAGTTGTGAAGTGGAAGAAGGAAGGTGATCTGCAATCAGATGGAAAATTGTTAATACGAAATGTGAATGGGTATGACTCATAACAGTGAGTTGGTGGATGTTTGATGTGTGCATTTTTTTGTGTTCCTATGGGGTTTGTTTCAGCTGGTTGAACTTCTGTGCTTTTACCTAGTGTTTCTTTTTTAAGATTTTATTTATTTATCTTTAGAGGGGAAGAGAAGGAGAGAGGGAGACAAATATCAATGTGTGGTTGCTTCTCGTGCATCCCCTGCTGGGAACTGGCCTGCAACCCAGGCATGTGCCCTGACTGGGAATTGAACTGCAATCCTGTGGTTCGCAGGCCTGCGCTCAATCCACTGAGCTACCCCAGCCAGGGCTTACCTAGTGTTTCTTGAAGACAAAATCCCGAGTAAGTGAATGTGAGATTCACATGCTCAGATTGTTTCAGTTGCATTAGAACACATTCACATTTCCAAAATAGACTATAATTAATTCCCTAAGTTGCATTCTAGAGAGTAGATTTCTTTTATCCTCGTAACAGCTGCTCATATATGACCTGTTCTGTATGCACTGCTAAGAACCGCTGCCATTGAGGGCCCGCTGACCAAAACTTTTATCACCAATCTGTCCTTTCGCCAAAGGGCCTCTTGCACTGCTAGGGAGGGTCAGTTAGCATGCAAAGAATTGACTTCAGGTTTGACATCTATTGCTTATTCAGAATTGCTGGTATTGATGAAGCATTGGCCAGGACTGAGTGGCAAGACAGAGCAAGTTTAACTAGGGCTGGCTGCGTACTTGAGCCCTCAGATGTACTGTCTTCATAGATTAATTGAAAGCATATTGGGCCCTGGCTGGGTTGCTCAGTTGGTTGGAGTGTCTTGTGCACCAAAAGATTGCAAGTTCAGTTCCTAGACAAGGCACATGCCTAGGTTGTGGACTTGATCCCTGGTCACAGTGCCTGTGGGAGGCAACTGATTGATGTCTGTGTGTCTCTCTCTGTCCCTCTTTTTCTTCTTCCTCCTTATCTCTCCCTTCCTCCCTGTCTCCCTAAAATCAATAAACATACTCTCTGGTGAGGATTTTAAAAAATCATATTGGAGGCAAGTCTTCTTTGCATTGTATGGGCTTGGATCATAATAGTATTTAGTTGTGTCACCATTTCTTTTCTGTGCCCTTCTCCCTTTGTGGATTACAAAGTCTGTCCCTTCCTGAGAAACTGTTAAAAACAATTTTAATTGAATTTATTGGGGTGACATGGATTAATAAAATTATATAGGTGTCTGGTGTACAATTCTATACTATATCATCTGTATATTGTGTTGTGTTCACCACCCTGAAGTCTCCTTCCATCATCATTCATTGTCCCTTTACTCTTCTTCTACCTCCCCCACCCCCTTTCCCTCTGGCAATCACCATACTGCCTGTGTCTATGAGGATTTTTTCCAATCATGTTAAGACTCGTTTCAAAGGGAAAACAACACCTTAGAGAGGATATTATTTTCATTAGTAGATATTCACATTGCATATAAATATTCAGACAAGTACTCCAAGAACAACAAAATGCTGTCCTTCTGTTCTAGGAAATAAATACCTTATTTTCAGTTTGGAGAGATTTCTTACAAAATATAAATGCTTTGCTCTCTGTATTTTTCCCTACAATGCCCCCCCCCCACTAATGATGCTTTGGACTCATAGTGACAGTATTATTTTTGAAAAGCTTTAGGTTGTTCTGTAGATGGGCTGACATAGTTAGTTCCTTACCCTTTAAAACTTTTTAAAAACTTCTTGTTGCCTTGGCTGGTGTAGCTCAGTGGATTGACCGTGGGCTTGGAAACAGAGAGTGGCCAGTTCAATTCCTAGTCAGGGCACATGCCTGGATTGTGGACCAGGTCCCAGTGGGGATGACATGAGAGAGAACCACACATTGATGATTCTTTCCCTTTCTCCCTCCCTTCCCCTCTCTCTAAAAATAAATACATAAAATCATTTTTTTAAAGAAAACTTCTTGTCATATAGGAAGTACATTGCATTTGTGGGGCTGCTGTGTTTGATTGGGAATGGGTCTTTGCTGACATTGTTAAAGGTTTTATAAAGAAAATTCAGGACTCTCAAATATGCAGGTCAAAGCAGTCCAGTATTCATGGAGCTGCAGATTTCTCTATCATTTGCTCTTTAGGACCAGTCTGTTGTCTATAGAAACCTCATTGGTTCAGGTGGAGAATAGGAGTTGGTGAGGGCAGTGGTTTCAATCCTTGCCTTACTAATTGCTTCTCTTGAGAACTTCCTGTGCACCAGCACTGATTTTCATGTGTTACCTTCTTTAGTCATTGCAAAACATTGCAGAATTAATCCCTCCTCCTTCAGTTTCCACTTGAGATGTGTCTCAGTCACTTGAATATAGGGTCAAGGAGCATGCAATGTGATCCTAGAATAAATTTTAAACTTGTTTGTTTCATTTTTTATTGAGGTGAATTTCACATAACAGAAGGTTCACCAGTTTAACCATTTTAAAGTATATAGTTCAGTGACATTTAGTATATTTAAAATATTGTGCAACCAGCAGCACTCTAGTTCTAGAACCTTTTCAACATCGTAAAACTAAAATCTTATACCCATTAAGCGACCACTTCTCATCTCTCCCAACCCTTGGCAAGCAGTAATCAGCTTTTTCTGTCTGAGGATTTGGCTTATTGTGGATACTTTATATAAATGGAATCATATAATATCTGACCTTTTGTGCCTGACTTCTTTCACTTTATATTTTTATGTTTGTCCATATTGTTGCATATATTGGCACTTGTAAATGGCTAAGTAATATTCCATTGTATCCAATTTTTTTTGTGTATTTGACATTTCATGGACATTTGGGTTGTTTCCTCATTTTGGCTCTTGTGAATAGTGCTGCTGTGACCATTGCGTACAAGTTTTTGTCTGAACACCTGTTTTCCAATTTTTTAAAAGATTTTATTTTTAGAGGGAGGAGAAGGGAGTCAGAAAGAGAGGGAAAGAAACATCAGTGTGCACAGAGATACATTGATTGGTTGCCTCTCACATGCCTTCAAGTGGGACCTGGCCCACAACCCAGGCATGTGCCCTGACCCGGAAATCCAGCTTGTAAACTTTTGGTTTATAGGGTGATGCCTAACCCACTGAGCCACAGCAGTCAGGGCTGTTTTCCAATTGTCTTGGAAAAAAATACAGGAGTGAAGAATATATATTTATATATGTTGTGTATGTATGTGTGTGTATACACACACATATATAGTTGCTGGGTTATATGGTAATTCTATTTTTTAAAGATTTTTTTTTATTTCTAGAGAAAGGGCAAGGGAGGGAGAAAGAGAACCATCAATCAGTTGCCTCTCACATACTCCCAACTGGGGACCTGGCCTGCAACCCAGGCATGTGCTGTGACTGGGAATTGAACCAGTGACACTTTGGTTCACAGGCCTGTGCTCAACCCACTGAGCCACACCAGCCAGGGCTCTATGTTTAAGTTTTTGAGGAACTGCCAAACTATTTTCCATCATGGCTACACTAATTTACATTCCCATCAGCAGAGTGTAAGGAGAACATAGATCTTTCTGATTCCAGGGGTTGTGCTCATTTTCTTAGGCTGTACTGTCTCCTAATAACTCCTCAAAGGCTCCAGCAACCTCTTGCCAAGTCTTACCTCCAGCCAAGAGCAGAAGCATGTTTCAGGGTCTCATGTTGTGAGGGGAAATTGTTGTAAAATGACTTTGGCTTGGGGAAAGAACAGGTGTTTGAGATTTGTCAATGAACATCCAATTAATTCTTCTTCCTTAGTATCCGGTAGTGGTTAAGAGTTTACGATTGCATATTATATGATTCCAGTGCCAGAAATGTCCAGAATGGACAATTCCATGGAGAAAGAGAGAAAGATCAGTGGGTGCCTAGGACTTTAGGGAGTGATGACTATGGTTTGGGGTTATGAAAATATTATTTTTGAAAAATGATTTAATTTATTTATTTTTAGAGAAAGGGGAAGGGAGGGACAGAGGGAAGGAGAGAAACATTGTAGTGTGAGAGAGAAACAGTTGAGTTTTGCACACCCCCAACTGGGGACCTGGCCCGCAACCCAGGCATGTGCCCTGACTGGGAATCACATCCACGACCTTTCAGTTCTCAGGCTGGCACTCAATCCACTGAGTCATACCAGCCAGCACTGAAAATATTCTAATATTGATTGTGATGATGGTTGCACAACTCAAAATATACTAAAAACCATTTTTGGCTACACTTTAAATGGGTGAATTGTATGGTATGAGAATGCTATCTCATTAAAACATTTAAAAATGTCGTGTAGGCCCTGGAGATGTTTTACTGCCACTTAGTAGCTCTGATCTTGGACAGGTTCCTTAGTGACTCTGCTCCAGTGTTTATATGTGCAAAAGGGGTGAAATAATAGTTCTGTACCCATGTCCCTGGGTTGTGTGGGTCAAAGGACATAATACAGGTAATATAGCGCTTCATATGGCGCCTGACATGTAACAAGTGCTCTGTGCATGTTGCTAACTTAATATTAGCATCGTAAAATATTTATTTGAAGATCAATTGATAGATGGTGTTCATGATAGGGCAGTACAGACAGGAAATAGGTAGAATTCCTCTTAAAATTTAAATTCTTAGTTCAACCCTGTTGCCAAGGGAAATGAGCAATATGGGACAATGTAATAAGGCAATAATTTGGATAGTAATGGGAGATAAGGTCAAGTGGCAGAGACTCTTGGGTAGACTTAGTGTAACTGAACAAAAACAGAGGATTGACTGCCTGCTGGTGAGGCAGCAGCCAAACTGGTGAGGCAGGTGCTGGTGCAAAAGGAAAGAGGTTTTTATTCAGGTGCGTCCCGGCCTCGGAGAATGGTGGACTCCAGTCTCAAAGACCACCTCAGTCTTCCTGCTCTAGCTGGAAGGGAGGGGATAGCTTTTTTGCTATCCCATTACCTTTCTAACTTTTGGCATGCTTAAGATAGGAAGCGGGGCCTATCCATTGATATTTCTACCTTTTGGCATGGTCAGTGTAAGGACCCCCCCCCCCTTGTTGCCATCTTGGCCAATGGTGGAGACTCTTCAGCACTCCAGACTGTCTACAGGTAACTCTAGGGGCTAGAAAAAGAATATTGGTGCTGATGTGGCAGAGGAAATTTTGTTAAAAAGGTTGCTCTGCCCTCACTGACAACAGATGTCGGGAGGTCTTGAGCTCTGGACTCCATGGCTTCTTGACCCCCTTGAGATTCTGTCCCGTTCTTTGGAGGTCACCATTGCACAGTTATAGGAGTCCTGGTGTAGATTAGCTGCCTTGGATATGTTTTCCTCTTTTTCCCTAATGCCTCCCATCCTTGGGTTCTCCAGTACCCTGGAGGTAGGTGCTCATGCTGGTAAAGAAACCAGCAGCTTTTCAAAAGAAATATAGGAAAAAGCTGGGATGGGATGGAAGGCAGGAGTCTAAAAGACAGGGATCTATGAGTGAAAAGAAAAATGCAGAACAAAACACCAAGTTGCTCTGCTGGTCCAGTTGCTCTCAGGTTAAAGACACTCCAGAAAGAGTATCCCCATTATTGTGTGTGTTACTACATGCAGGCTCCAGGCATTAAGCATATGCTCAGGGTTTCCCAGTCAATGTCCCATGTGAGGGGCAGACAAAAGCAAAGATGGTCAGCCCCCTCCCCACACAGCCACTTGAGACAGGCTCAAAGTAAACACTTCCAGAGAACAAGCTCAAAAGTGCAAGTGGATAGGCTGTAAACGAAGTGTGTAGAATGCTGAGGCAATATAGATCACGGTTTATTTTCACAGAGTGCTTTTCTGCCATCTCTGCACCTCCTTTCAATATCCTGGTGCAATGCATGGACTGGTTCTGTTTTACAGCTGAGAAAACCCTCAGCTACCAACATATTAAATAATTTGTCACTGAGAGAACATTCAGCCTTGATGTATGCTTCTGCGAGGATATTTGCATTGGATTCCCTCATAGAGGTAGGTATGCTTATGCCAGTTGAAGCTGCACACCCCACGCATACCATGCCCAACGCTTGCTTGGGTAATCATGGTAGATACGGGGATTTCATTGTCACACGTCTGGCAAATGTGAAATTGCCATTGGCAAGGACTGAGAGCCAGAGTGGGCAGCCCTCTTACCCTGGGGAGTTTTTTCTGGGCAGCAGGGTAGATAGAGCCTGGGGTCGGATGGATAGTTTGTGCCTGAGCATGCCCACCCCCTCCCCAGCCTGCTATTTGTCCATCAGCTGCAGGGCCCTGGGCCTGAGCACACAGGGCTGCTCCTTGGCTTTGAGCCAGTGGCAAGCCGGGAGCCTCTGACTTTGAGACTTGGCCCTTTTCAGTTCTCTTTGTTCAGAAAAAAGTTTCATCCTGGCTCTCTTCAGTGGCTGCCGAGGATTAGGAGAACCCTGGGGAGACTTGGCTATAGGACAGCTCTCAAAGCTGTGCTGGGAAATTTGAAGAGGGGCCATTTCTCTCTGTCTTATTTCAAGTTACATTCTTCTCTCCCTTCCTAATCGAGTTTTTACTGTTGCAACCCTACGACATAATCCCCTAGTGTACTTTTGTGATTCTGTAGCTATAGAGGGGATTAGACCAGTATCTGGACCAATAAAATATTTTAAGGACTGTTCAAATGGACAATATGAAGGAAAGTTCAAATCTAGGCACTTGTTTTTAATAGTTGTATCAGTTAGAGCCACTACTTGCATTTCTTACTGTTTTATTTTTAAGCCTGCTTTTCAGTGGCTGGAAAGAAAAAAAAGGGAGCCTTTGCTCCCCTGAACAGAACTTCAGAATTAGGTTGCTATAAATGGCCAAAGGCTGTGGTATTCCCAGGTAGAAGCAGGCCATTTTCAAGAATGTGTAACTAGCTACGTTTAGTTTCTCTAGTTTAATATTTCTAAGAAATGGAAATTGTCTCAGTTGTAAAGTGGTTTCCTATAGAGCTTTTTCTCCTTTTTGTTTTTGTGTTCGTGGCTTTTACCTTTAAAAATACTATTTATTCCAAGATTATGAATAAATTGTTTTCGAGAATCTGTATATTTCAGTACATGGACAGATATTTTACATTTTCTATATACTACTTCCCTTTGGTGTAAATCTACAAAATCTCTCTATCCATCTTGTTACTATGTTTCTTTTGGTACTTGGGGAGAACTTGACTGTGAACTGCTTCCATTAGAATTATTTCCTCGGGGACACATTAACAAGTCAAAAGGCTGTAGACTACTACATATACACATACCAGGGGTGTGTAGTTCAGTTTCTGTAATCCCACAATACACAAACGTTGGCAGGATTTCACTGATTGCATTAATCCTGTGAGATACTTTGTCATGCATGATAGATGATATTTACAAATTGAGGTCTGAAATGGTCAGAACCTTTGAAGATGCTTTATTATGCAGTATGTGGTAGTGGAAGTGTTTATATTACTTGTTTTAGACTATATTGGCCAACCAGGCAGCAAAAAAATGCAGTCACATAATAGGCTGCAACAATTTCATAACAAACCAGAAGGTTCCTGGTGAGTTTTTACAGCCTAAACCAACAAGGTTTGTCAATGGTTTTGCCAAGGTCTTAAAACCCTATGAATACTCAGAGGGTTTTTGATACTTCTTGTGAAATGCTAGCCCATTTATGTGTAACTCATGTACCTGTTGAATGACTTATAGTAAATTTCTGTATCATGAACTTGGAATGCAATGTGATAACCCTGCTATGAGGAGCTTCTGGTTCTTTGAGGGCTCCACTTGATTAATGAGAGGATTTGAGCATAATTAGGAATCACATTGCCTTTGAATTCTGAAAGTGGTAGCCCAAGAAGGGTCACTGATTTGTTCTCAAGGTCATATAGTCAGATTGTCTTACTAGGCCTTGTTTTCTCTCAACATGTGTAACAAACTGTATGTTGTTTTTGCCCTTCCCCCCCACTCTTCCAATTGGACACTTTTAAGCTTTTGAAGATTTCCATAATCAAAGAAGTTCACCCTGGCCAGACTCTTTGTGACTTTGCATATTTCCTTTTTCTTTCCCCCCCATCTACCATCTGTCTTTAGTCTGTTTCTTCCACTGGGCTTTTCCTCCCTCCGTCCCTCCCTCCCTCCCTTGCTCCATTTCCTCCCTCCTTTTCCTCCTTCCCTTTCCTCCCTCCCTCTCCTTCCTTCCTTCCTCCCCTTCCTTCTCCCCTTTCTTCTCCTTTCCCTCCCTCCCTCCCTCCCTCCCTCCCTCCCTCCCTCCCTCCCTTCCTTCCTTCCTTCCTTCTTTCCTTCCTTCCTTCCCTCCTGTGCCCTTCTCCAAAATGTCTCTTGGTATAGTATTCATGAGTTTTAGAATGACATAGTATTCTACACACAAATGAATTGCCTTTTTGTATAAAGAGTACAACTCCTTTTTTCATTGGTGGCTATGGGAGGGAAGATTTGTTTTGGCTTCTCTAATCCTTCCCCATGATACCAATTTTTGCAGCCATAGAAGTATCATAGATTGGGGTCCCCCCCAGATTTGTTGTCATACTATAAAACTCACCTTATTAAATTGTACAGTCCAGTGGTTTTTAGTATATTCACAGAGATGATCATCTGTTTTAGAACAATTTTATTACCCCAAATGAAGAAACTCTATACCGTTTACCAATTAGTCTCCTTATTTATCTAATAGCCCTAGGCAAACACTAATCTGCTTTCTGTGTGCAGAGTGATATCTCAAGGGCCCGCCCAGTCTACCATCACTTTCCTGTGATAGGAGGAGTCACTTGTCTACCAGTGGCCTTCCTCCTGATTTTTGCCCATTTTCCCTCATTACCTTGACATGTCATTAACTACTTAAGAGTCAAGCAAACTTTGAGATGAGTGTATTCTGCACACCATTCCTATTCTATAGACTCCAGAATGGGACCTTGGAAAACCTCTAAGTGAACTCCCTTTCTTATGTCTGAGGTTCTGTCTGCAGCCTCATTTTAGTCAGATGATCTCTTACTGTTTGACCCTGAGTCCAAGTGGATGGGCAGCTCCATGACGGCAAGCTTTCTCAAAGCAGGGACTTTGTAACCCTAGCTCGAAGCCCAGTGTCTCCCTTCCATGTAGTAGACACTGTTCACGGAGTGAGTGAACTCATGCACTGATACTGAAGATTAAATTACCCTAGCTTTTTGACACATAACTGTCAGTGTTAGCTAAATGAGATTGTTTATGCTGCTGTATTTAAAAAAAAATAACTGTAGAATCGCCCTGGCTGGTTGTGGCTCAGTGGATTGAGCACTGGACTATGAAGTAAAGCGTTGCTGGTTCAATTCCCCAGCGGGGGCACATATCAGGATTGCAGACCAAGTCCCCAGTCGGGGGTATGTGAGAGGCAACTACACATTCATGTTTCCCTCCCTCTCTCCTTTCCTTCCCCTGTCTCTAAAAATGAATGAATAAAATCTTAATAAGTGTAGAATTGTTTTAAAAATAGTATGTAAAGCTGACATCAGAATAACTTATGGGTGCTCTTGTTGTATCCCATTTTGTATACTAATTAGAAATGTGTGTTTTCCTCTCTACCTTTTGTTTCTTGTGAGTCTGGTTCCTATCTAGGAGAAAACAGCATGATGCTCTATTTTAAGGGGGAAAATAAAAGGCTTACAGGACATGGTTATGTTTATTCTTTCCTACTAGTGCTCTAGAAATCAGTACTCCAGGTAGCTGCTTTGATTCTTTTTAGCTCTTTTTTCTTTATCTGAGGATGAACATCTAGTAAGGAATGCTTTTCCTTGCAATCCAGGACCTGTCTGTTGTACAGTCAGAACATACGCGGGAGTGTAGAGATTCTATCTCAAATTCCTTTGATTGCCACAACAGTGGGCCTGGTGTAGAAGTTGAAAAAGTGTCAATAAAATGTTAATGGGGATACTCAGAGAGTTCAGAGCATTTTGAGAAATAGCACATGTTCGCATACCTCTGGTACTGGTAAAAATTCAAAAGGGAATGCTGTAAGGATCATTTGGTTTTAATGTTGTCCGACAATAGGATATTTAAAGCCACACACCAAGGAGCACAATACTGACATTTGCTTTGTGCTATCAAAGCTGGCTATCTAAAATCCAGAGACTTTCAAAAAGTGGTAAGCAGGAAGTGCAGCAGTTTGTAAGACATGTGCTTGCTTGCTTTTAAAGTATGTTTGCTTTTTAAGTAAACGCCTAAAATGCTCCTAATTTGTACCAGAGACATTATCAAAGGGTTTTGCAAAGCTTCCAGTTCAGCAATTGTGAGTATTAGTTGAGCTTAACCTCTGAGTCATGAGTTGGGGAGTGGGGAATTTTCATTTCATTGTACTTTAAAAGCAGGTAGACTTTTCAAAGAGGACACAGTGGGCTGGTGGAAAAGGAAATTGATAAGGAAAGGGAGAGAGTTTGAGAGGACCCTCTTTTTGGAGCTGGCACATCTTTTTCTCCAAGCACTTCCCCTACTGTGCAGTGTAGACATGAAAGTTTATAATAAATATTAACCCCACCAGTAAAAACTGGTTTCATGTTAAGCTTTAAATTTTCGTTGCTCCAACTACCAGGCCCCATTTAGCTATGATATAACTAGGAATTATGCCTTTAGAAAAATTGCTTTCATTTTTGACTCTTATAAAGAATTTTTAACAGGCCAGAGGACAAACTCCATATTAGGACAATTAAGTGACACATATCTTGGTGTCTGTGACCTTTAAGTAATAACTGATTTTCCTAGCTGTAGGATCTGTTTCTTGAGGAGAAAGTTTAAATACAGTTTAACCCTTGAACCCTTGAGCAGTGCTAACCCCCACATAGTCAAATCTTCGTATAACTTTTGATTTCCCAAAAGTTACAGGTTGTAAATAAAGAGAGTCAGAGAAATATTTTAGAAGATGCAAAATAGCTAACCTTGTAAATATAACTGTTAGTAACCAGGATATTTTTATTGAATTAATTGGGATGACATTGGTTAATAAAAGAAAGCAATGTAGCTCTGGCTGGTGTGGCTTAGTAGATTGAGTACCACCCTGCCAACCAAAGGGTCACCAGTTTGATTCCCCGTCAGGTCACATGTGCGTGTTGTAGGCCAGGTCCCCAGTGTGGGGCATGCGAGACGCAATCACACATTGATGTTTCTCTTCCTCTCTTTCTCCCTCCCTTCCCCTCTCTCTAAAATAAATAAACAAAATATTTTTTAAAAAAGCAACCAGAGGTTTTAAATAACAATCTTTTTAAGGAAAAATGAAGGGATAGTGGTTTGTTTATTAGTAAATAGACATCACAGTTGTTTTTCTCTGACATGGAGCAGTAGAGCAAAAATATTTTACTATATTTTGGATTCAAAAGACTGTTATAATTTACTATGTGTGGTGGGGGGGGAGAGAGAGAGAGAGAGAGAGAAACAAACACATTTTTCTTTATGCCATGTGTCTTGATTTTTAATCATTTCCAGAAAATGTTAAAACCAGGAAGATTTCTGAAGGAGCTAGCTAGTTAAGATGATGTTCCTATTGAGCCAGAAACTACATTTTCTAGTGTTTTCTCTTAACATCTGACTTGTGATTGTCAGGAGTAACCCTGAAGCTGATTGGCTATGGGACAGTTCGAGGTCACAAGTAGTTGTAGATGACTCTAGAGAGGGCTCAAAGTGTTAAGCTTCAGAGAGGGGGTCAGGAGATTTCTTTCTGGAAAATGAATAGGAGCATGTTTGATTAGGGCCTCCTTACAAAACAAAGACTCTCTGAAATTTAAAAGCAAAATTTGGTTATCATGTAACCTCTTTGAAACTGTTGAGCCAGGGTTGGTAGAATGGTTTGGTTTTGGGCAGGGCGCTGAAGGAATAAATGCATTCATTTATGGTAGGAGCAGTACTGATTTGTATGAAATCACCTGCAGCCTCTGATTCAATTGTAGAATGACTTTTAGAATATTCTTGAAAGTAAATTGCTTATCTTGGGGGCCTCAGTTTCTGTTGGGTAAGTTAATTGTTTCTCCCTGTGAGAAACATAGTAAATGGCATAATGGCCTAAGGTTTATTATATTTCTGTTAACCAATATGGAAAAGAGAAATCAACTCAAGCATATTTTTTCCTGTCAAAGAAATGGTATGCCCATTAAAGACAAGCTTCTTGTGTAAGGGTGGCTTTACTTTAGAACTGATGGCTGCAGGCTTTTATTTGATACATTTGATTAGATAACAAAACACCATATTTCAGCATTGGGCTATGGAGGATGCTGACTTCCCCCAAAAGACAATAGTTATTTGAATAAAGCAAAGGAGTGTGGTAATATATGTATCTTGAATATGTAGTCATGAAACTGAAAGTAATTTAAATAATAAACACTGTCATTTGCAGGACTGCATGTTTGCTTTAGGAATATAACTGAATACAAGCTGTTTCTTAACGATTTGTAGTTATATCCTGTCTGCTTTGTTCTAGTGGTTATGACCGACTCTAAGAGAAGAGATACCGAGGCTAGCGTAGGCCTAGATGTCAAGGATTAAAGTAGGCTTTTGATGAACAGTTTTTAAATTTGCCATAGTTTCCAATAACCTTTATATTTGAACAGGAAGAAGGCGTAAGACTTTTCTTAATTTCCTAATGGTGTTTATAAAACACACTGAATGGGAATTTGAATAAAAATTAATTTCATATGTAAGTATACACATAGACACATCCAGACACATAGCAACTGTAATGGGATGCCTTGGTTTGATGAATTTTTCAAATATTTTAGCAGAAGTTTCAGAGCCCTAATGAAACAAAAGCATTAAGGATTGCTTGTCATAGCTAATAAAGTTTGCTTGGATCTCACTTAATTTTTCTGCTTCACTTCACAAAGTAATTGAAACTTCCTTTTTGCTTCCAGCTTTTTTTCCCCTCCCAAGAGTACAGTCTTAAAAAGGATATTTCTTTGGTTAGCAAGTCTATGGAATTTTTCTGAATGTAGAACTAGGTCCTCCAATAGTTACTGAGCTTAGTTGGTCATTCAATCCTTGGAAGGGAAATTAGTTAAATATGTAAGTGGCTTCTAGAGGCTGAAGAACATCCAAGGAGAAAAAATACTTGTTACGCAACTGGAGCATTTACAGCATCTCTTGTAAGGCTGGAAATGTGATTCAAGTTGAAAAGTAGAGATTATGGAACTGTCCCCCTGGAACAATGAAGGTATGAAAAAATTGATCCCTAATCTACAAAAACCTGAGGAATTTTTATAGGTATAGGAACTGTCAATTGATGTAGGTTAGCCAAAATGGTGAGCTTTCCCTATGTTCCATATCTAGTTGTTTGGTTTTTTATTTCAAGTGGTTCTCTAGAAAATTGTCCCCCCCACCCCATCAAATAAAAGAAGCCCAGAACTCCTAAGTATCTCTGGCAAAATAACTACCTCCTCCTTCCCTTCCAACCATGTTTTGTTTTGGGTTGACAGTAAAAGACAAAACAGATTGTTGACTTTGCCAGAAAATTTGGGGGACAGATTTTACTGCTGCGGCCACTGAGGTAAACAAAAACCTCAGATTGCATATCATGTATTCTCAGGACAACAATTTATTTTTGGAGCAATGTGGGTGGGTTGTGAGGAGGTCTTCTGTTTTTGTTTTAAAGTATTTGGTAAGAAGACAGTTGCCTTTGAAATTTAATTTTCATATGTACTGGCCTGAGAAACCTGACCTCCCACCTCCATTCAATCTAGCCTGTCAACTTTCATTTTTAACTAAGTACTCAACTAGTTGACAAAACTTGTTTATTTTAAAAGCAATCATATGGGAGTAATTTGGCCTTTTAAAAAATTAAGTTGAGTTTAATTATTTTGGTCTACCTTTTGAATGGTGGGTTGTTAATAATAATATCAGTCACAGCTGGGCTTTGAGTGCTGGACTTCAGATTCCTTGGTTGAGTGTTTCATAGGTCGCTAAACAATTTTCTGATCAAAATACTGTATTTAAGATGTAATTCTCAACCTCCATCTCCCGCCTTCAATCCCTTAGGAAAATTAAATGCCCAATACTATACCTCTAACTAGTTACTGCTGTTCAAGAACTCTCATTTGAATGTTCATATGTAGAAAGTAGTATTTATCCTGGAAAGGAAGGTTTGTAAATACAAAATGTTTAATTTAATTTACATTCATTTTGAAGAGAATCATACCATGGATTCAAAAACAAGCATTATAATTCACCATGCAAGCGACACATTAAAAAAATACTATGACATTCTTGACTAGGTTTTCCTGTCATTCTTCATCAATTGTATCATAATATTATATTTTCTTCTTTTAGCTCAAACTGTCTAATGGGTACAAGTTTAATACCATGTGAAATACACTCTGGTTATCTTATTTAAGTGAAAGTGCTTCTGTGAGACCTATAACATTACAGGAATATAAGAAAAACAGGAACTAGGGTTAGAAGCCCCACAGGGTATAAAAGGGTCATAACCTTTCTCAGAGGAGGCAAATTTAACTGATAAGAGTTTTTTAAAGAGCACTTGATTGCATAAAGAAATGCAGTAACAGGATTGAAAGCAAACATAGCACTAATAAGGATTAAATTAATTGTATGACCTGCTTAGGGGGAAAATTAAAACATTGGGTTTTATATAAAATTAATTGTAAGTAGGATAACATTAATTTCCTGGTTTTACAGACTGTAAGGTACTCTAATTTATGACATCTTGCATGTACACATTTGTGTATAAGATAGGATCTACCCTTGGATATATGAACAAAATCAAGAAGCCATGTCAAAGTATACAAAAGTATCATCTAATTTTATATTATATTGAAGTAATTTTCTGAGTATTTTCTTAGGTAGAAAAAATTACTATGCTCTTCAAAATTCTGAGAGTGAAGCTCTAAATGAATCAACAGAATCTTTCAATGGTAAGTCATGAGAATGCAGAACACATTGAAACATGGTTAATTTTTATTGACAGTGTTTTGTGAATTGGAAACAACCCATTGGACTTTGGTGTGGAGGATGGAAAGGATGCGGTCTATAGGCAGGTCAGATGTGTGGAGTATTGTAAAGTGTGCCACATTGCCATCTCTGGGATGTCTTGTTCAGGGAGGCCTCGTGCATCCTAATGGTAGGGCCTGGACTCTCCCTCCAGTTAATTGAGATTAAATTAAGACTGCATACGCTGCCAGAAGAAAAAATAGCACATCCAATTTATCTCCAGTACTGTTTCAAGATGATTCACAGTTGGAAGATAGATGCCATGGAGTATAAGAATTACACATTTTTTAACCCTTTTAGTATTTTTTGAACCTTTTATTCAAAAGAATTTTGGCGAATAGATACTTTTCTTGAAAGATTATAGGTAAGGGAGAGACTCATTGTACCAGTTTGTCCAGCACAGTCCACGTTCACACCTGTTGTCTCAGTAAATTGCTAATAGCACCTCCTTTCACTCTCAATGTGTCCTGGTGTGGACTATAATTTATGGTCACCCTAAGGACAGGAAACAGTATATTCACAAAAAGAACTTGATAATTAAAAATGATATAAATAGTTTTGCTTCAAAAAAATCTTAAGTGAACTTGAAATTCTTTGCTAGATAAAACTTAGCCTAAGGTTGAATAATGAGGCACCATCGTGTTGATCTCCTGGCTCAGCAGGTTCTGCATAGGTTGCAAGAGCACTTCTCAAAGAGGCAAGAATGTCATATAAAAAAAGTAATATATACTGATGTCTTAAAAAGAACCACAGAGAATAGAATTGAGTCTGATTCTGTTTGCACCTCAGGGCCATCATTGTGAACATTAATTCTCATTTTCTTGGCTACACATACAAATGAAGTAAAAATCAGGGCTCACTCCATAGGAGGACTTATCTGCCTATTCTTAGAGCATTCTGTGTGAAAGTTGACTGCAAAAAAAACTCGGCTGCATTCTTCCAGGTCCTGTCAATGATTTTGTTTTTGAAATGACCAATAAAGCAAACCTTTTTTTCTTTGTGTACCTCTTCCCAGGGAGCAACAAGACCAGCAAAGTAATGCTCTTTTCTGTTTTATTTGTGCATTTTGTTTTTTAAAACTGGTTGCAGTGGTATAGGCTGAAGTTTGAATTATGGTTTTGTGCCCAGTGATCAAGTATCGTCCGCGTAGGGAATACCATAATACCCAAGTTGTACTGAAATGTCCAGCTAGTATACACTAGGTGTTTGGAATCAGATTTATGTGTTTATTATTATGGCATGTGGTTTAATGGACTTGAAACTAGGAAACTGATTACTGGGATATATTGAATGACCTTGGGTAAGTCACTTAATCCATCTGTGCCTTAGGTCCCTATTCTACTTTCTGAGGCTTAACAAGATTACAGAAATCCTCTTCTGGGGTTAAAGAAGTGGAGTGCTTGCTTCTAGGAGATATATTCATTCACTCTGCCTTGTGTATCACTTTCTAAAATAGGAGAGGTCATGGAGGGCTTTCTAAATGCCTTCGGCTGCAGTCCTCACCCTGAGGATAATGAGATTCAGAGTGTGGAGAGTTCTTGTCAAGAATGTGCAACTGAAGAGTAGTGGGAGGTAAGAAAGCCTGAAGCTTGCTGGGGGCACTAGGGTAGGTCAGCTCCCAGTCACAGGGCACTGTTTTAAACTGGAGTCTTGAGGCAAAACGCTAAGTTGGGCCAATGCAGTCCTTTAGTAAAACTTAGATTATTTGGGCACTAGTGGGTAAGGCAGTTGTTACAAGTTACTTATCAGTAGAATATCTCAGTTGAGATAACTGGATTACCTTGTAGCACTTGGTAAGTGCTTCTTAAACAATCTGGTTGAGAGAGATCATCATGGAGGGGCTAATAGGGCAAGTACCAAGGATATAAGCACAGATCCCCTATGTTTTAAAAGTACTTTAACTCATAAAGTCCAGATTCAGTACCAAGAAGTTTCTGGATCCTCTCAGCATGCTTTTCATGGGGCCTTTCCATAGTAAGAGGGCTTCAAGTGTGGCCCCTTATGGTAATGTGAACAGGTTGTGTTAGTCTTGCTGACTTTCAGTTTCGGTGGCTACTGGAACACTCGTTAGGATTTTAGTACCTTAATCGGTTGCAAGTGATTTTCTCTGGATTATTTTAAATGAAAAATTAGATAAGGAACATTATAATACATTAGACCTGAAAGTATCCTACAACACATTAATTGTAATAGGGTAAACTGAGACCTCATTAGGTAAGTACTGTATTTTCGGACTATAAGATGCACGCCCACCCCAGGAAGAATAATGGTTGTTAATGCTGCTGTTGAGTTCTGTTCATATTGGTGAAATATTCTGTTATTTATGTTATTAAGTATTTTACCACATTTTTTGCTTCAAAATTTTTCCTGTTTCTCTCTAAAACCTAATTGCGTCTTATGATCCAAAAATACAGTACTTTGATTGAATACAATTTATGAACTTCTTCCTATAGACTTTTATTTCTGTCCTGTCAGGCCTGCTCTGAGGGTAGGTGAGCCTGGCGGTGGCCATGGAAGATTGTTTTGCTTTCCTTTATTACTGTTTAATTCATTATTGTGTTTCAGTCCTTCACCTTTGGATAGAATGAGAGTCATTCTGTTCGTCCATGGTGGAAGTTTAAGTTGGCCTGTAAAGCAAATGTCTGCAAAGGGACCCTGTTTATTTTGTTTGCAAATGCCCCCCTCCCCAATGAGCTTTGGCAGGCTTCCAGCCCTACAGATGTAATGGGCTTGCTGGCCCCCCACTTTTGGCATTTGTAAAGTTCAATGTACAAACTGAACCACCCTACAAAGGTAGACATAGTGTTTGTGTGTTTGTACATGAGAGGGAGGATGGGAGGGAGGGAGGGAGGGGGGAGAGAGAGAGAGAGAGAAAACATGAGCATCATTGGCTTGTTGTTCCACCCATCCATGTACTAATTGGTTGATTCCTATATGTGCCTTGTCGGGGGATCAAACCCACAACCCTGGTGTATCAGGATGATGATTCAACCAACTGAACTACCTGGCCAGGAGTCAGTCTCATAATTTATAAAAATAACTTTATTTGGCCTGCTACTCAATGCAGACTATAAGAATTGCCTTTGAATTTGGAGAGGCGGGGTTAGGGAAGAAAAAGTACAGTGCAGAATGAATCAGAGATGATCAGAGGATCTTCCTAAGAACCTCTGGACCTCAGCTGACTAAGAAATGAGAGATTTGGTCTACATCTGTTACTCTGAGGGCACTTTCCAGCCCTCACATTCATCTGACAGGTATTTGTTTTACATTTTAATTTATTTTTTTGTCCTCAATCAAGGACATGTTTACCAACTTTTTTTAGAGAGGGGGGAAGGGAGGAAGAGAAACATTGATGTGAAAGAGAAAAAAAAACTATCAGTTACCTTTTTTGTATGTACTGCATTTGGGAACCTAACCCACAACCTATGTGTGTGCCCTCCTGATCATAACCTTCCGGTTTATGGGATGGCATTCCAACAGAGTCATACCAGCTAGTGCTCATCTGACAAGTTTTGAGAGCATCTCAGTCATGTACTGTGGCTCTGAGCATGCGCAAGTGAGTAAAATAAACATGGTCACTAGCAGAACTCAGGTCACATTGCTGGGGGGCTGAGGTTTGTTAGGCCTGCCTTCCCACAGGAGGCCTGTGGGTGCCCCTGAGAAACAGAATCATGGTAACATAGGATATTAGAGCTCCTTTGAATGTTAGAGCCACAGCAGAGATCAGAGGTCATTTTACAGATGAGGTCACTGAGACCCACAGAAGGGGATACTTGCCTCAAATCATTCTGATGCATTGTGGCAGAGTCACTTGGAGGACCAAGGTTTCTGATCGTACCTTTGTACTCTTTGTTTTTGGCCCCAAAGGATCATTGGTTTGGTGTCATCTGTGGTGACCATTTGCTGAGTAAATAAGTGAGAAGGATTGATTCACCATTATCTTATAAGTCATTTTGATAATTTATCTTAAATGCACCAGCTCACTGAGGTTTACCTGCCTCTTTTTCTGCCCTCATAGTAGTGCTTAGTTGGTTGCAGTGGATCCCAACCTTTTGTAGTCTTGAGAAAACTAGTGTGTTCTGTAAGTGAGACAGTATTCAGTGTTCCGAAAGCCCTTGGCAGACATATAAATCCATAGATTTTTGGAAGTATCTCTAAGATCCTCAGGTTGGGAACCACTGAACTGAACCATGGAAAACATGTGTGCTTTTATGTAATGATAGCATTTGGAGCTTTGGTCTTGGAACTTGATATTATGATCTGAAATGCTTTTAAACTTCAATCACCTCAGTGCATACCTGATTCGTGCTTTTATTACATACTTTGGACCTGAAATCTATGATGCTGATAAGGCCTGGAAAAGGTTTCACTGATAGCATGTAAACACTTAAAGGGCTGATGAATGGTTTGCTGTATTGTATTATGTCCTTTCTCTGCAGCTCTTGAGGAATTGCTTAACATTTCATTATTTAGTCATTTGCCATTTCTGATCTTAGCTGACTAAAAAGTATGCCCTCTAACCTAATATCCAGTATAGGATGTTGCTCCATCTTTTTGCAGAAAAAGCATGTGAAACAGATGCAACTATTTAGGAAGGATGAGTAATGCAGAAAGCAGTGCATATTTGCAGGTTTTAGCAGTCTTGCTTCCTTTTCTACCAAAAACTAAAGGCAAAAAATCATAGCCTGTAGGTTTGAGATACCTTTGGAAATAAAATTATTCTACATCTGGTTTATTAATTGAGAGTGAAGATTCTTAAGATATTCTTCGTTTAAAGAGGTTTTCATATCAGTGTTTGTGTCCAGTTTCAGAATAAACATGGAATAATTTGAGTATGATAGAGTTGTCAGAGGGTTTCCTGGGGGCAGGGAAGGTTAAGACAGCCTGATCTCACAGTCAACAGGCTCTTGAATAGATCTTTGGACATGGAAGCCTGGCAAAGTATGATCGTACTGGGATGGGAATGGAAACAGGAAGGGGGGGATGGGTTGTTGGAATAATCCATACTAGATTCTGAGCTCGAGGGCAGAAAGTGTGCTTTTTTTTTTTTTTGTTTAATCTTCTGCATTTGGCACCATGCCTAACATATGCTGTGTACCCAATAAATGTTTGTGGAGCAACTAGAGAAAGAAAAGTTAGCCAGTGTGGATATAGGTCAAGCAAGCATGGGTAGTAGTGAAAGGTTAATGAAATTTGGATAAGAAGATCAAGTTTTAAAAATTAGGTGGAAACTACAGGGTTTATCTACAGGTAGTCACCAACACTACAGGTGAAATAGAATAAAACATTAAGAAAAAAGAAATTGGGGGAAGTTGCAAAAAATTACTTGGCTTTGGGGCCAGAAATCTGCAGCTGTGATCAGGGAAAATGCTCTGGCCAGCAGCCTGAGTAATGAATAAAAAAAGTTTCAGAATGAAGAAAAATCGGCAAACTCTGTGACTCTCCACAGAAAGGCCAGTTGCTGCTTCCCAACATCTTTGACAAGAATGACATTTTATCTACCCAATCTATTCTCCTAAAAATGACTTGATAATGTTTCCATTAGTAGGGTCTCTTGATAGAGAATGAGAGTGTCTTGAATGTCTAAGTTACTATAGAAGCCTTTTTTTAGCCGTTTTAAAAACAATGAATATTCTTAGATTTTCAGCAACATTCATATTGAGATATCTTTGGGATAATTTGTTTTCTGATCCAGAAAGTTGATTATGTAACACTTTAACTATTTCTGAAAGATGTAATTTACATGAGAGCTATTAAAGAAAAGGGAATATCTGATTCTTATTTGCTCTTTCATTCCCCTTTTATAATTGTGTGTGTATTGAAGTTCAGAATGCCTTGTCTACATTTTAGGATGAAAACAGGAAGTAGTGACTAAATTTAAATGTGTTTTCTTATTTGAGGCATTAAAACCCATGGTTTGGAGTTTGTTTTATTTTGGTCATCACTCCCAATTTAAATGTCATTGTTGTTTCTCATGGCCAGAGAAGCTTGTGGAGACCAATAACTTGTGTTAAGCTTATATCTGAGGCCTGTCAGATAGAATTTCTAACTCCAAAATGAAAGACTTTGGAGTTAAAAGGTGTGGGAGATTCTCAAAAAGTTCAGCATAGACTTGTTGGCCTGTATTACCCGGAGATTCCACCTCTAGGTATATACATAAGAAAATCAAAACCATTTGGTTAAAAAAGAAAAAAAGGAAAGCTAAATTTGGAGACTACCATGATTTTTAGTGATATAAAGAGGATTTATTTTCAATGCTTGCATCCAGCATCAAAATTCAAATAATGTAATTTAAGTATGTTTGTAGCAGCATGATTCACTTGCCAAAATGCGGAAGTAACCTAAACGTCCACCAACTGAGATGAATGGATAAACAAAATACGATATCAGTGGACTATTTTACACAGTTGTAAAGAGGAACAGAACTCTGATAACATGCCGCAACATGGATGAGCCTTGAAAACTTTATGCTTCATGAAAAAAGCCAGTACAGAGAGACTACGTGTTGTATGATTCCTTTTATATAGAATGTCCAGATTAGGCCAATCAGTAGACACAGAAAATAGATGAGTGGTTTCCTCAGCTGATGTGTGTGGGTGAGCGAAGGGGAGGGAGTGATGACTGCTAATAAGTATAATAAAATTTCCTTCTGTGGTGATGGAAATGTTCTGAAGTAGGTAACGGTGATGGTTGCAGAGCTCTTTTTTTTTAAAACAATTTGTTGAATATACTAAAATCCAATTAATTGTATACTCTAAATAGATGAATTGTATGATATATGAATGGCCAAAAAGGGTGTTTAGTTTATTCCGTATGATGGCTCTGGTAGCGCTTAGTTGTCTTTAACTTCATTTGAAACAATTTTTTAAAAAAGTTTATTTATTTTTAGACAGAGGCAGGGGAAGGAGGAAGAGGGAGAGAGAGAGAGATAGGCAAACATCAATGTGTGGCTGCCTCTCACATGCCCCCTACCAGGGACAGGGACCTGGCCCACAACCCAGGCATGTGCCTTGACTGGGAATTGAACTGGTGACCCTTTGGTTTGCAGTCTGGCACTCAATCAGTCAGGGCTGAAACAATGTTGTTAGAGTGTATTGTGACAACTGTCATATCAGTGTGCATTAAAAAAAAAACTTATCAAATTGAATTTTTGTGCAGCCATTTTTAATATTGAAGATGGAAGAAGATAGGCAGCATTTTTCCAGTTTTATGCTTTATTGTTTCAAGAAAGGTAAAAACGTAACTAAAATGCAAAAAAAAAAAAAAGGATTCATATATTGTACGGAGAAGGTGCTGTGACTGATTGAATGTGTCAAAATTGGCTTGCAGAGTTTCTTGGTACTATTAACATTCTGGCCAAATAATTCTATGCTTCGGGGCTGTCTTATACATTGGAAGATGTTTAGCAGCACCCCTGGCCTCTACCCACTAGAAGCCAATTGCAGGAGATAGCCGACATACTCAAAACATCCATATCAGTAGTTATTGGTGAAAATGAAAAATGCGTCCTTTGTTTTACTGAAAAAACATAACAGACTTCTGGCCAACCCAATATTTTGATTTTTAAAAAGTGAGGAAAATGCCTATAGGAGGGCAAGCAGCATGTCTAGTAGCGTGTTGGTCTCATGAATTTCCAATTTGCAGTTCTAAAGGCTAACGTCAGTATTTACCTCACTGATAAAAGACAGAAAAATCACAGACTGGACTATAGTAGACCAGGGTTCTAGTCCTGATGTAATAAGTTGCTTCTGTGCTACCTGGGACAAGTTCACCCACATTTGCCAGGAACTTCATATCGTCTTGTAAAGACTTAAGGAAATTAGATCTCAAGATCATGGGTTCCCTACAGTTCTTAGTGGTTGGAATCTTTGATAGAATTTGCTTCCATGCAACTTACGTGCAACCTTATTTCACTGTTTCCCACTGCTGTATAATCGGGGGTGGTGATGTTGGGAGGTAAGGAGTGGGAAAATGGCATATTTGTTTCATAATAAAAGTATTGAGGGTATATGGGGAAGTGAGAAAAAAAGGAGTTTGTCTTAGTCAGTTTGGGCTATAGCAAAGATACCATGGACTGCATAGTGTAAACAATAGAAAATTATTTTTCTACTTCTGGAGGCTGGGAAATGCAAGATCAAGGTGCTGGAGGTTTCAGTGTCTGGTGAGGAGGGCCTCGGGAGCCTTTTTTAATGAAGGTACCGGTCCCATTCATCAGGGATTCAATATCATGACCTCATCACTTCCAAAAGTCCCTACCTTCAAAAACTATCACATTAGATTTCAACATATGAATTTTGGGGGGACACAAACATTCATTCTATAGCACAGCTATATCTTTAATTTTTTTCTGTTTTTAAAAGATTTTATTTATTTACTTTTAGAGAGAAGGGAAGGGAGAAAGAAAGAGGGAGAGAAACATCAATGTGTGGTTGCCTCTCGCATGTGCGGTATTGGGGACCTGGCCCGCAACCCAGGCATGCGCCCTTACTGTGAATTAAACCGGTGACCCTTTGGTTCACAGGCTGTTGCTCAATCCACTGAGCCACACCAGCCAGGACAAAACATGATTTGTTAATCCATTGGGTGAGGGCATACATGTATGTTTAATTCTTATTCCTGAATTAGGCCTAGTATTGACAGTGACTTACCCAGGCATCCCTTGGCCTCTCTGCCATGGCATTCTCAGCACTCATGCCCCAGATTTCTGTCGAAATAGCAAACCATCGCCACCATTTGTTTTACCAAACTATCATCTCTGCTCCTCCCCACCCCTTTTCTGACCTTAGCCTGGCTATCCTAACTTGACTTACCTGTTCTTTGTAGTGGGAGACAGCTATGTAATGGACAGGAGTTTGAGGGGGTCCAGAACCACAGCAGCAGTCATTCATCACTCCCAGAGGAAACAGGAGTTTACAAAGCTTTCACTGAAAAGTCATCATTCTGTCAGTTTTCATGAAATAAAGATTGAGCAATCACACAGGGCTGTTTTCAGGACAGTCCTCACAGAGGATGTTTGTTCCTCTCAGAAATGCTGGCAATATTGTAAGCTTTTTATCCCTTCTTTTTAGCAAGACATCACTCTGGCGCTTTTGGTGTCTGATCCGGCTAAGAAGTAGGAAATGTTAACAGGGCATTGTTCTAAAGAATTGATCTCCGAATATCAGTGCTAAGTGCCATCTAGGACCACACATATGTCCATTTATAAAACATCCTGTGAGACTGGAAGCAGCGATGCATTTTTATTATTTCAATCTCCAAACTGAGGGCATTCAAATTGTAAAACTGCTCTTGTACTTTCAAATGTAGAACATTTGTATTGTGTTTGTGTCACGTATATGGTACATATATGCCTGCAACTTTTGGTACACTGGCATTTTTGGAGGGAAAAAATGAGCCACTCATGGTTTTTTCCTACCTTTATTCATGTTCTTCAGGGGTTTTGTTTCCATTACTTTATGTATTGAATAATTTCTTTTGGGCTCTTTTCCTTACTCAGAATCCTATATTAGCTGTTCTCTTTTGCAAGAGATAAGCAACTTTTGCACTTGGGTAGTCTAATGTACTGGAGAATGAACAATATGATTTATGCAGTTTTGTTTTCCAGAAAACTTTGTTATTTTGGCCTTCAATGTTACCCAGGATTTTGTCCTATTTCATTCCCCTGGGGCACTTCAAGACCAGCAATGATACCTCTCTGGTGTGTGCAGTGGCTTGAGTTTCTCCCTGCATGTTTCAGATCTGTTTCCTTTACCAAGCACAAATTGCCTTGAGAGAAATAAAGAATGGTGTGAAGCACAGTTGGCAGAGTCTCCTTTGAAATGGGAAAATATGTGTTTGAAGAAATAAATAAGACCATTTTGAGAAATAAACCTCATTTTCATGTTTACTTAACTCTTGCCTTCTAAATCTTCTGGGATTATTTTTGGTAATATGAATCATCTATTTGATGCCTTTTTAAAGGAAAAATAGCCTTGCTCCACGGGTATGGGTCAGCTCTCTATACAGTTGTGTCTTCGGCAAGGGCACCACACTAAGGTTAAAGGGAAATGAATGTTGTTTTTTTTTTGGAACACAAATTCAAAGAACCTAAATATATATAAAACAAGCCAATTTTCCTTAATATATCACTTCATTGATCTGCCGTTTCTGAATACATGAAGAACTTTTCAGATGCACTTGAGTTACAGCTTGTAACAACTGTTGACCTTACACTTGTGGCTTTAAAATAATGTGTTAGTTATCTTGCTTCATGTGATAAGGGTGTATTTTCAGTAACAGATTTTATGGAGATCATTGTCCTTTCACATGTCAAGCAGACTTTTAAAAAATGTTCTGAACATTTCAGTGGAAGTATTTCTGAAGTATTTGTATCCCTGCCTTATTAAACAGAAGGATAAAAACAATAATTAATCAGTTAAAGAAGACCCAGGGTCATCATCATGAAAATAATTTAATAACTTAATAATTAGGTTCCCTAATGCAGTAATATCCTTAGGGTTCTTTGAAGTATGAGGAACAATTTGCCCCTAAACTAAATGACCCCAGACTGTTCTGCTGCTGTTGCTTCGGTCTCCCTTTTCAGCTGTCACTTCTGCTGTCATTGATTTGGGTTCACTCTTTGTCCTTTTTAACCCAGGGCAGAATTGAATGTCTAGAAATCAGACAGAAGAGTTGGTTAAATATGCAACTGGAGTATTTGTGTGCAAAATAAAGGCTATGTCCCAGAGGGTGGCTCCAAAATTCTACAGTAAATTTCACAGACTTTAAATGTTTCTTTCTTTTCTGTTGCACCAAGGCTTCCCTTGCTTATTATAGGGTTGTCTCAAGAGTTGACGCAGTGCGTAAGTAAGGGAGCCGTTGCTATCCTGCTCAGGTTTAGTGAGTAAGTTTAGTATATCAGCAGGCTATAAAAAGAACACTTTTGAAGCCTTTCCATATATTTGATTAAAAGAAATAATATTCCCATCTTCCCACACTGAACTTTAATTTATTTCCTTTGTCTCCCTGACTTCTCTCAAATAATTACACTGCTCTTTTTATCTAAATTCTGAATTTTGCTTATCTCCTTTGTATCTTTTAAGATATATTGCCAGTATACAGTAGCATAGGTACTGCTAATGCTTTCTGTTGTGTTTTTAGCACCTCCATAAATTTTATCTTCAGGGTCCAATGCTTTTTCTCCTTGCCCTGTCCACCCCACAAGCTCTGGTTTATTACATGACCATGATTTTTCTCCGCCAAAATAATTTGGTTTTCTCTGTTCCCCATAGGCTTCATTTTTGTGAATATGCAGTGATTTCAACTTCATTGTGAAGTTGGCCAGCCTACTTGATATGGAAATGAGTTTTACTTGTTTTTACTTCCCAGGGTCCCTTCTGGAACCCTTCTTATGAATAGGAATCACATTGACAAGCACCAGTCTCTCAGGCACAGTGGCTGTTTGTAAAGACAGCCTACACATGTTGGCCAAAACAATTTCACCCTTGAGTTACTTCAAAACTGGCTGGTGGATACCATCTGGTCCCAGTGATTTATCTACTCCTGGTTTGTTGATTAGATGCAGAGCATCATGTTTACCACTATTTGATCTAGTACCTCTGACCTGCCGACTTCAGAATTCTGGTTTGGGAATGTGAATCTCCTTAGAAGACAAAGGATTCATTCAGTCTATGGACCATCTCCTTTTTAGCCCTGTGACTGTGATTAAGTGGGTCCTTGGATGCTGTAAATGGCTTCCCTTTGATAGAGCGAAAGAGCCTCTTACTCTATTGACTTTTTGCAATCTCTTGCAAGTTGCTGTTGCCTAATTTTTATTTTTGTGTCTACCGTGCTATGCCTCATGGCTTTTCTCTATTCCCAGTCTGGAGTAGCTTTTTATTTCACCAAAGATATCTTCACTTTTTTTTTTCCCCATTTTTGCCTTTTAGCTGCACTGAAGGGCCTTTTCTCTCTCTCTCTAGCCCTCTCCTCAAAATGTAAGTGCTTGGGAGCACTTAACCTGCAGTAACAATAGGTAAGGCTGTTTTTTGTTTTCTCTCTATTTTTAAACCAGTCTCCAGGCATCTTGCATGTTGTTTACTTTTTGAATTCTTTCTTTGTCCTCCAATAATGCCTAGTTTTGTCATAGCTTCTTACTCTAAAATAGAAAAAACACGTGATGAGTTTTGAATTTTTTCTTTTTCTCTCCCATCATGTTAAATTTAACAGTGCTCTGATCACCATTTCACACTTTTACTTACTTGGTGCCTTAAGTCCTATGTACTACTCAGGACCAAGGCCAGAGTATCCCTCAGGGAACCTGTTCCTCCCTCCCTCTCTGCACACCCCACCCATCTCATAGAAACACTATTTCAGGAAGCAGTCATGTTTTTTATCTTTCCATACCTTGCCTGCACATCTTGGCAGGTAAGTATTATGTTGATGAGTTTTATCTTTCTCATTCAGGTTTGTGAATTTTTTTTAAGATTT
This sequence comes from Anoura caudifer, assembly GCA_004027475.1. NCBI lineage: Eukaryota > Metazoa > Chordata > Mammalia > Chiroptera > Phyllostomidae > Anoura > Anoura caudifer. The sequence goes on from PVKU01006712.1 coordinate 68,645, forward strand.
ATTTTTTTTAGAGAGAGGGGAAGGCAGGGAGAAAGAGAGGGAGAGAAACATCAGTGTGTGGTTGCCTCTTGTATACACTCCACTGGGTACATGCCTAGCAACCCAGGCATGTGCCCTGACTGGGAATTGAACCAGCGACCCTTTTGTTCATAGGCTGGTGCTCAATCCACTGAGCCACACCAGCCAGGGCCATATCTGTGAATCTTATGCACAATTGTGAGGGGGTAATGTAGGGAAATCTATGATACCAGTGTAAAAGCAAGTAGAGGAGGCTCTATTTGACAGAAATATTTCAGAAATAGACTATAGGACGTGATCAGGTGACAAACTTAAAGGATTTGAAGTCGATATACTCTCATCAGCAACATCAAAAACTCAGCACTTAAATGCATCACAATTGTGCAGAGAGCTGTCATTTCCATCTTTGTTCTCCCTTCGTTTGATGTGGTAGGGAGCAAACTCCCTTCATCTTAGGGTGGTTTTTCTTTGTTTTTATTTGACATACATTTATCCTCAGATATTCTAATAATTTTTTCATCATCCACCCTTTTTTTTATAAAGCAGAGTATTCTTTTAACAAAATGATTGTTAGGAAGAAACAGATCCTGATATCGCAGTTGATTTACTAGTGCATACTCTAGGTGCACAAATCTTTTAAGAAGGTAAGATACCTAAAATAGGCATGTCTCAGTTCAGTCTTTTCAATTGTGTTCATGAGTGCAGGAATTCTACAACACAAATTATTTCTCTCTTACCTGTACAAATAATTTGGATGTTGATGCAAAGTTGATTCCTCAAAATATTATGCTAGACTGTGAAATTGCTGATATTTGACATTTTTACTTAAAATAATGGGAATTGCCTATGAATCAGCCTTTACTACTTTGCCATAACAACCATTTCAGAACTAAAGAAAGGATTCTGTAGACAAACCCCAGAGTGGTATTGCTAGGGCCTGAATATTTACCAAAGGGTAGTTTCTGTTTTGTGTTTTGGCTACATAAAGCTAAATTGACATTTGGTCTGTAATTTTTAGGAATAAATGCTTCCTAACAACAACAATAATGGCAGCAGTAATAATATTAAATATAGCCGAACTCTGAAAGCATCTGAACAATATACAGCATCTTCAGAACAAATACAGCATCTTCAGATATCATTATTCATTATAGCAACCATTATTGAGTGAGGTACTATGAACTGTACATTTAATGCTTCCAGTGACTCTGAGGTAGGTCCTGTTTTTGCCCCCATTTTACAGACAATGAAGTAGTCTCAGAAGTGAAGAGAGTGACTGACCCAAAGTTGCACAGCTAGCTAGTAAGGGACAGAACTCAGTTCAAACCCAGGCCTATTTAACCCCAAAGCCCTATGCTTTCCTTATAACATGGTACCTTCGTGCCTCAAAGACTTAGCTCAAGTACTGAGTGTAGTAGGTTTTTCTGTTCTATTTATTGAGTTTTCTGCCTGTTGTGACATTGTTTGTATTGAACTGGTCTGTCTGAGGAACCTTGGTGATTCTGAGTAATAGGAACCTCATGGTTCTCAAAGAGCCTGACCCTTCCTTTGTGAGTTGCTATTCACTGATAGGATAAAAAGAAGCCTGGGTTCTGTGTGCTCTCCTCAGACTACCAACTTTGTCAATGCTATTATAGGAGTTTTAACCAATAAGCAAAACGCATCGTGATTTTTTTTCTTAACGGAGGCTCATTTTGTAATAATTGTAAACATAATTTTTATTTATGTTTGCAGCCACAAATCGTGGTGCCATGAAGATTTATGTCACAATAGTGAAACAATGCCTTTTTTTTTTTAATAAGAGCACGCCCCACACTTACCCATAGCCACTGGTCATTTGGCCAAACGAAAGCTCAGACTTATGCTACCAAGCAACTCTTCAAGTACATGTTTATGAAACTTGAGACAACTGTGGCTCTTTTCTAAGCTTATTTAATTGTAGTATTGTCATTTTATATGATTGAATTTACCATAGTAGAGTTAATCTTAGGTTATGTTGGTCTTTTTGTATTGGGCTGCGTCCATTGTATGACAATGGACGCAGCCCTATTCTATTAAAAATAGAAGCACCCGTGGGCAAAAAAATACTATTTTCCAGATAGCCTAGTTGGACTTACTGTAATTTAGGCAGTGCATTTGCAAAAAAAAAAAAAAAAAAAAAATCAGGGCTTTTAATAATGGACTTTTTTGTTTTGCTTCATCTTTTCCTATCCTCCCCTCTCCATTGAAACTCATTCCAGAAAATGATTTAAAGTCTTGCACTGTGGTCATGTATGTGCTCCTGTAACAGTGGACATAATTTGAGATTACGCCATCTTGACTCAGAGTTAAATAATAAGATTAGGTACATTCAAAAAATGCGACCTTGTACCATTTATTATCTTATGAAGGGGAATTATTCTTTGTTCTTTTATATTTCCAGTTACCAATACTTATTTAAGTACATTAAAATGTTTACTGATGCAAATGGATAAGCATAGCACTACCAAGTGTTTAAAACAAGACCAACATTCAATGTTAGTTGTCATTTGTTCTCATCCTACAGACAGTTTAAAAACTGGTTGCCATAGGGAGGGGGAGGGGGAGGGGTGGGGGTGGAAAACATGAAGGGGAATGCAGTCGATAATAGTGGGATAACTTTGCACAGTGACAGATGGTTACTAGACTTACTGTGGTGATCACATTGGAAGGTATATAAATGTTCAATCATTATGTTTTGCACCAGAAACTAACATAGTACATACCAACTATACTTTGTAAAAGGTTTTAAAAATCACCTCCTTTTGGTTACTGTGGGATCAAGAAAAACTAGGAGCTTGAGCAAATAAGGCATGTCTGCAAGGTTACTTCATTTTTTGTTTTCCTTTGAAGTACATGTAAGTATAATCTTTAAAAAAACGTATCCTGAGCCACATGATTATTCATTTTCCACATAAGATAAAACATCTTCAAGAAGAGGGGCCGAAATCAAGTATATTAAAACGACTTCTTTTCTGGGAGAAGGTCCTGGTATGAAATTGGGTCCTTAAATTTTCCAAAGGAGGCTGTATTTATTGCCCTTCTTTTCTAAGAAGGGCCATTTTAATAATCTCTGGTATCACATCAAAGACTTTTCATGATAATTATAGTCAATAATTGCTGTAGTAATGCTGCGTGCCATCTGCAGGCTCTGTGTAACGGAAACTGGAGAGAAAAACATGTCCCTTTGCTTGATGAGATTACGGTGGAACCTGAGGCCCTGGTGCCAGATTGCCACTCACATAAGTTTTATGTGGCCCTCCCACGACTCAGCCCTGGGTCGTATACCATCTTTTATTTCTTTCTCCCTTGGCCCATTTCTCTTCAGTTGTTTCTCACCACTGCCCCTTAATGGCTGTAGCCCTGACCCCACCCCCATGGTTTTTGTTCATCATGAAGTGGCTGGTGGGCCTCGATGGCGGTGAGAGTCACATTCTGAGACCGGAGGAGTAATCGGAACTTCTTTTGGATCAGGTATTCGACCAAATTAATTACTTTATCATTCAGCAGTTGACCCTTGACTCAAAGATTTATGGAAGGCAAGTTGAACGTTGAAATAGTCACCCACTTTTACCCAGTTGCTGTAGGCCATGGAAAGCTGTCTGATACTTTGAATTTTGAACATCAGGTCTCAAGCTTGTTTTTGGCCCGATTTCTGAAGCTCTGCTACCTCTCTTAGGTTCTATTACAGACAATACCATGTTATAGAGACTCCATTGTTAGCCCTATGGCAGCAAACTTCTTTTCTTCTTAGAGGCTCAAGTTAGAAGGCCTTTCTCCTTTCATCTCTGCGCAAAACAAAAATGTTAACAGGCAGCGCCTTCATTCTTGGTTATCTGACATTTCTGCAGTAAGGAGGGTGAGGCTACCTCCCATGCTACTTGCTTTCTGGAATATTCATATCTATCTATGGCCCTGGGGTGACTCAGAGGCCTCTGATCTGGCAGATCTGTATCTGAGGATGGTCAGGAATTGCATAGGCTTGTAGGGACATGAATGCAGAGCAAATGACTGGTTTCTCTCTTTTCCTTGTCACTTTCTGGCAAAGAGGCAATCATTTTTCCAACTTCTGTGAGGAAGTAATTTTTTTCTGTCATAAATAATTTATTACATTAATTAATTTAGTGCCCAAGATCTGCCTTTATTTTCCCCTCTCTCCGATACTAAAGAAACAAGAGGAAAATGGTAGGTGGCTAGCATGGCAGCCCTGCTGAAAAATTCCCTAAGTGATGCCTTACATTTAACTTGAAACATCTTTTTATTGGAGTTTCAGACCCCAGAACAAACAGGGATTATTCCTAGTGTGATAGAGAGGAATTGTGTTGTATCTCAATTCCTTCATTGTGTGGTGTCAGTCACTTGAGGGCTTAGAAAATCCTTCCCTGAGATCTCAGCTGCAATCATTGAATGGAGCCATGCCAGTGATTTATTGACTATTGGAATATAAGTTTTTGGAATTTTATCATCATGTGACCACACTTAGAGACTTTAAAAAATCAAAGCATTGACACCATCTGAGAAGTGCCTTTTTTAAAAAAAAAATTATTTTAATGTCTAGTGACCTGATTTATCAAGAGAAATAACTAAAAAGCATTTGTATGAGAAGTTTTTGCTCAGTGGATTTTCTTTGTTGACCAAGTAGCAGAACTAGGTCCCCAAGGTGTTTGCTCCTTTCCCCTCATTGTAACATCCTGCTTTGAGTCCAAGCTAATATCTTCTGTAGTTATGAGTGACTCAAACAATGGGCTTGGCATGTCTTGCAATATGAAAGTTATATTTAAGTGTGTGAGTGTCTCCCACTTTGTCCAAAGGCACCTCGTAAGGCACATGTATTAAAGACCCAACAGCATGGGTTGGGTGGATTTGCCTGGGATAATATCACCTTTCCTCCTGTTTTAGAACTTGAGTTGTTTCAAGACAAGATCAGAGGACCTCAGGTATCTTGTGATGTGTATGTGTGTGTGCAGGGATTCAGATTATAGAATAAGAGAAATAGCCTATAGAACAGCAGTAAAATCTATGTCTGTTCATCTTATAATTTCAAGAAGGCAGAGACCAAGATTTTTGTATTTTGCACTGATGGATGGCATCTGGCACATTAAGAGGCACTTGATAAATACTGCATTAATCACCAGTAATATGTGTGTGTGTGTGTGTGTGTGTGTGTTGCCAGATCCGGTCAAAGTTTAGTTTGGGGGAAGTGAATCAATTCTTTGATTTAGACCTGGGGAAAATTTTAGGGCAGGGTACCATTCCCAGATAATCTTTTGATGTGGACTGGTTGGATAAACTAGGTCAAGAAGTAGTAAATATACTGGATTTTCACATTCTAATGAAGAAATCAAATGTAATTAATCAACAGGCCTAATCCTCAGGGAAAGATTCCAAAAGGTGACATTGGGAAGTGGAATGGTGCCAGAGAGCTGGTAGATTGCCATTAGGATAAATTCCAATCAGACCTGGGAAGCTCTCTTACCAAGCCAAGGAAACTTAACTAGCACCACAAAATTGTGGGACTGTTCCATCAAATACAGAGTCTGGCACAAATAACGTGCACTCCCCCATTTTTATTTAGGCTCAAGTGTGTAAGTCTGTAACATAACATCACATGCAAGCACATCAATGATATTTTAGGTGAAATGTTCAAATTGAAACTGCAAATTAGTACACCCAAATTATTACACTACCAACCACACTCAAGCAGGTGTCACTTCTGCTGGACCCTGTATTATTATTGACTTAGAGACAGGAAGCAAAGGGTAGGGATAAATAAGATAATTCTCTAGATGTCATCATTAACAGTGGCATTCTCCCCAAAATTAGGACTGAGACAAATTTTGCTTAAAGCTCCAGTCAGTGACCTAGAAAAGGAAGTACCTGTATACATTGAAAACTTGACTTCTGTCAACAAAAGTTTCCTAAATAGCAAAGTGCCCATTAAATGGAAATAAATTCTAGGGTGTGTGTTCCAAGGGTGACAGGCCCAGGTGTTAGGGTACAAGATAATGGCAAGGAGAGGAGTTTTATGACTGTTGGGGAAATTCAGCCTTGCAGAAGGAGGACACTGCCCCTCCTTCACCTGCCTGTGTTAAGGTTCGGAAGAATTTTTCTCTCATGTTATAAAAGTTAACTCCTGTTCAACTATGGCTCATGTCTATGTCCACTGAAACAGAGACTAATTAAGAATCCTCCCATGCAGATCTGTATTAGAGTAAGCTGTGTCTTACTATGACCTTTAACAAGAATTTTGTGGATGTGGATTTTAAGGGATGTAATTAAGTACAAACATTGAAAATGTGAATGTTTCTTTCCCCTTTGCCATTTCATTGATATTTGGCTAGAATTTTAAAGAATGGTTTGTGTGCCCTGAAATCCAATGTTAGAGAGTGAATTTTCTTTATGTGAAGCAGCAGACATTGCTTTCACTTTAGCTCACTTTAGTATACAGGCTTTTCTACATAGCCATTTGGAGAAATAATCTTTGGAAGAACTCATGATGAATGGGTATGTTCTTTAGGTATGTTTTTCCTAGAATATAGATTAACTGAAAACCTATTCTCATACTGTACTTTGGAGGGAGGAATTTGAGGTATGTCATGATGGGAGCAAAGAGAAATTGAGGGTTTTTATTTTCCTAGTAACCCAAAATGAGAACACTTATAAAAAGTGTTAGAAAATTTCCATGACCCACACAACTCATGCAATGTATACAAAAGGAAATGTATTAGTATTTGTATTAGAGCAAGCATCTGGTATCTGTGAGTCTTCCCACTCCCAACCGCATTCTCTTGTACATTTGCAATGAACTCAAGTTAACTGCTGACCCTTTTCGATCTTGCTGTGAAACCTAAATGGCTATGACAGGTTATCTGAGAATTGGATTCCTGGGGATTTCTTTAGAGATTATTTGGAAATAATAAGGAAAACTACTACTTGTTGGCAGTTCTGGTGTTCAATCAGCCTCCTGCGGGGGGGAGAGGAAGGGCATGTCTTCAATGTTTTTCTGAGGATACCTTTCTCCTTTTACTTTCTCTAAGGTCTTATGTGGTTACGCACAGGAGACTGCCCCAGGGGCAATCACAAGACTTCAGCACACTAGGGATGTAGAAAAAGGGCAAGGTGCTGCTGGTGACCAGCATTCTTCCACCCTGGGAATCTCTGTGACCACCCAAGCCTGGTTTGATTAGCTCTTTTAGAGATAGGCCTACCAGTGCTTTGGTCTACCAGGGACTATGATCTATAGCTTGGGCATACAAGTTCCAGAAGGTACTATTGGGCACCAAAGAAAAATATGTTGTAGTCAATGGTGTTTCTTCTCTAAGGTACTTTCTATTTCTAGGTAAATATGTAACTGAGTTATTTGGAATCATTCATTTATCCTTAGGCATTGTGTTAAATTATGATCCAGATTAAAATCACAAATTAGTATTGGAGAGAATCTCTCAAATGATGAGTACGGCATGTGCACCTACCATTGACAGGAAAGATTTTCTCCGTTGTTAGTTATATAAAACTAGAGCACCCCATCATTTCCTGCCTTTTCCCAGCCTACCCCAACACATTTCCAGGAGCCTTATAGTAGCACTGACTCCTGAGGTAGTATTTATTGGCTCTTCAGACTTGTTGAAGAGTTTTGGGTTAATTGCCAGTATTATTATTCCTTTTGAGCCCTGGATCTGGACGAAGTGGTTGAGAATGTCCAAAATAGGTGCAGTTGCACTAGCTGTTCTAAAGCATTGGTAAAATAGGTCAATGTGTGCATTTCACACCATTCACTCACTTTGGGTGACATGCCTTGTGTTAGAAAACATTTGATACAGTTCAGATTGGCTTCTAAGAGTGCCAAACATAAACTTTGTTTTGGTTCATAATTTGCTTATTTAAAAATCGGCCCTCACTGGTGTGTGGCTCAGTGGATTTGAGTGCCAGCCTACGAACCAAAGGGTCACGGGTTCAATTCCCAGTCTGGGCACATGCCTGGGTTGAGGGCCAGGTCTGCAGTAGGGAGTGTGGAGGAGGCAACCACACATTGATGTTTCTCTGCCTCTTTCTCCATTCCTTCCCCTTTGTCTAAAATAACTAAATAAAATATTTTTAAAAAAGTCAACATGCCTGGCTTGATTTCTGTCTGGAGTGGATTTTAAAGCTGTTGCAAGCTCACTCAAATGAAGTATGGAGTTTTAAAGTAGCAACCCTAACTCTTCCAACTACATTTACATGAAAGGTAGTCTTAGAAAAATATAATGAAACTGATTTTCAAAATATATGTGTTTCTGGTTGCCCTTATCTATCTTACCCTCAGGATCAGTGCACCTAAAAATAATTGGCAGTCTTAAGCCCTCTAGAGCTATATTTTAGCAAGTTTTTACAAAATGCTAACTAGCTACATTTGTCCTAGTGATTGGTAGGTGATCTCAAATCATACATCTACAAAATGACTGTAATTTGTAAGCTTTATTATTAAAGTTTAGGTCAAATGACTTTAGGCTTTCAAGGTACATAACATCAGATGCAATAATTTCACTCCTTTTTGCAAGGGAGGAGGATGGATTAATGTATATGGTACCCCACTCCCTGGGATTATTACAAACCTTTAGAGCTTTCTTTCCCTTTGTTCCCAAGAAGCTGAGCATTGTGTGCCCCCATCCTGAGGCTCTGAGGTAACTTAGAGGGGCTGGAGTTCTACAGCAACCAGTGCTTTAGCTCAGTTTGTGGCCTCATGAATCGGTATCTAGAAGGTTGAACAGAAACTCTTTTTTGTAATTCTTTGGACCAATGGCAAAAAATTGTTTTACTTTCAGGACACATACAAAATAGAAGAAGAATAAAGTAGAAATTGAGAGATTAGGAAAAGTATCCCAGCAATGAATAGCTTAATGTAGCTCTCCAATATTAGAATTACATCAAGTATTTATATTTTTAAAAAGACTGTTGAAAGTTTCCCTCATGTAGTCCCCTTTACTTTGTAAACTGCTTTTTAAAATAAACTTTATCCTAGAAGAGTTAGATTTATAGAAGTTGGAAGGATAGCAGAGTTTTCCTATACCCCACACCCAGTTCTCCCTATTGTCAAGATCTGACATTAGTGTGGTACATTGTCACAGAAAAACCTATATTGATGCATTATTAACTAAACTCCATACCTTATTCTGGTTTCCTTAGGTTTTTTTTTTTTACTAACAGCTTTATTGCAATGTAATTCATGCCCCAACAAATCCACCCATTTACAGTGTACAGTGGCTTTTAATATACTTGCAGAATTGTACATCCTCACCAAAATCTATATCGAACATATTAATTATTTCAGAAATAAATACTTCCCATTCCCCTGACTCTCATTCTCCCCCCTTAGCCCTAGGCAATCACTAATCCACTTTCTGTCTCTCCTAGGATATCCTATCCTTGGGATTGAAATAAATGGAATCATGTAATATGTGCACTTTTGTGAGAGGGTCTTTCACTTTACATAGTGTTAACTGAGATTCAGCTGTGTTGTAACGTGTATCAGAACTTTTTTCTTATGGCTGAATAATATTCCATTGTACCAAATTTTGCTTATTAGACATTTGACTATTATGAATAATGTTGCTATGAACACTTGCATGTAAGTTTTTATATGATTTCCTTAGTTTTCCTATAATGTCTTTTTCTGTTCCCGGATCCCATCCAGGATCTCACATTGTATTTCACCACCGTCTCCTTAGGCTCCCAAGGCTGTGCTTCTGATGGCCCCATAGATCAATGTGTCAGCTCAGTTGTCATCAGTTCACCACACGTATGCATGCCACTCAGCAACTAATTGATCATGTTTTCTGGCTGTCTTTACTCCCCTAAATTCTACCTTCAATAAGTTTCTGAAATACGTTTCTGGCTACAAGAGAAAAGATGCTGCTCTCTTGGCCACTGTCTCTCAGTACAGGTTGTTGGAAAAGTCTCTTCATGGAGACCTTCCACAGCTTACCAGAGTATAATAGATGGTCTTCATTTCTGTCTTTGTTTTTCAGTTGCAGTGTTGTACATTTCCATAATGCTTCCTTATTTACATAGGTCTTTTTATGCTCCAGTGGGTAAGTGACTTTCCCAAGAGCCTACAGTAAATCATGTAGAGCTGGGACTCAAACCCATATTCCTGACTCTCCAGAGCAGTCTCTTATCCCTAGACAACTATTTGCCTTGCAGAATGAAAGATCCAGATAGTGTTAAGTGTTTGGAAGCTTTTAAATTAACTTCTTAAAAACCCCTCTTAAAGAGCTAACTTTCCGTCAAAACCCAAGTGAGTCAAGAAAGGCCAAATGCAAAATCACATTCTCTTACCATTGCAATTTAGTAAGTGTTTTTCAGTGTGCTCTTCTCAAGTGTTCCTCCATGCTGCCCTTACCTTAGGGTGCAGTTTGTCTCTATTATTTACCAAAGGCATATGGTTGCTTTATTGGTAAAATCATTTGGGATCTGCCTCATACATCATGTGGATGCAGGCAAGCCTGGGTTCTCTGCCACTGTGTCCCATAAAGGTTTCTGGCTGCTGTTTCCTCCATTTAGCACTCTGAGGGAGTAATCTCTAGAGACTTTATCTCCTACAGGCCCAGAAAGTCAACATCTTAGTGATGACTACAAGTATTCCTCTATTACTACCCCACCAAATGTATGAAAATCTGAGAGACATTTTTTTTCTTGGCATCTACTTGGATTTCAAAATGAACTTTCTGAGAGAGATGTAGAAATGGTTATAAGTCACAGGTAAGAATTCTCAAGTTGATAGTAAATAAGCTGAGGGCTGGCCCGAAAACCTAACACTATTTACAACATTTTCCATGGGAAGGTGAGTTATGAGCAGTTGGAAATAAATGAACATTAGGTACATCCCATTTATACATCAGAGCCACACTTTGGTGAGATGATTAAATGAGATAAAATGAGAATATCATTTTAGGTGGAATAGATTCCTCATATTCAGTGCCTACTTCTTTAACCATTGATTTGAAGTTCTGCAAAAGAAAAACAAAGAACCAATACATACTCCAGCAGGCTTGAGTAGTAATTTATTGTGATTGTCTTTGTTTACCTTTGAAAACTCAGACCTTGATAATGAAAACTAAAGAGAAATTACACAGAGCTGGTGTGATTTAAAAAAAAATTGGCTTTTTTGATTTTTTTTAATGCCATAGAGTTAAGCTTCAAAAAGCACACTTCATTGAATCTCATCCAAGCCAAAAACAGGGGGCTAGGGGACTTTTTTTCTTTTGAGGGCTACTGACCCACAAGAAAAAAAAACTGATCAAGAGCCATGTACAAAACACAACTTAATTTAATTTAAGTGTTTCCTTAGAGAACCATAAAGCATTCAATTCACCTGCTTTTTAAATTAAGAACAGGGAACTCTCAACAAATATAACAGATAAAAATCCTTTGGTCTCATGTGATGTGCAGTTAAAAGAAGTGGAGTAGGGTAAGAAAGAACAGTGTGGGTAGGGTAAAAGAAAGGGAAACAGAAGAGTTTTAAGGGACTAGAAGAGGTACATGGAGAATCTACATATAGCAATGGCCATGGAAGCAGGAGATTGGGTTAGGGAAATACAGGGGACAAATGTTAGGTGTGGATCATAAGCCCCTGTTCATTGGAGTTATTGGAGTAGTTGGTTAATATTCCCTGCTCTTCTGTGGCTCTAATGTTTAAGCCTTTTAAGTAATAATTTTTATGGAAGGGTATGCATAAAAATCACCTAGGGCCCTTAAAAAATGCATGTGCTCAGTGCCACCTCTGCAGTGGCTGTCTACCTGTTCCATACCGGATTCTGTCATCCCTGTGCTCAACCCTCTCAGCCTAAAGAAAAAAAAAATGAAATCCTTAAATGAGAAGTATATAGCATCATCAGGTTTATAAAAAAAGAGATCGCCAGAAAAAGAATTTCTCACTCAGACACAGCATTTTAGAAGCAGTCTCAAAAATAATGTATTATGTCTTTCAAATCATATGTATGCCCTGGCTTTTAATATAAACCATTTTGGGCGCTTAAAGTAGAAATAGTCATTTTGAAAATCAAATGACTTATTTGAATTCTTACCAAAATGTGGAGCTATAATTCCGTTTTTAAACGCACCAAGACTGTGCCCCTTTTCCCTCCTCGTACTTCTCAAGAGCAAAACCTGGTTATGGCACTGAATCCCAGTAGCCTGAGTGTGTCTTGGCATTTAATTCACAAGTGTGTCTTGGACTGCATGCATCTCAGGCAAAGCTTTTGGCAAGAATGTCAAATTACATTTTCAAGTAATGCTTTTTAGAAATGCAGACAGAATAAGTGGTGCATTCAAGGTTATATGGGCAAAAGTGAAGTGTTGGAGTCAGCTTGTTTGCACTGTGGGGAAGGCGACTTTGCCAGCAGAAACATTAGCCAAGTATCTGACCTATTGTAGTCCTTTACCAGGGCATGTCTTTTACCATCAGAGAAATTCTTCCTGGAAAGTTCTTCTATCTAAAATGAAAGCGGGCTCTTTCTTCTTTTTTTTTTATTAGTATTGCCAAATCAGTGGTGTGCTCTACTGTTCGGATAGAAGCAGGTCTCCGTAAGGTCCTGCTGAGGGCCTCTGGTGGGTGTGGAAAGGGTGGAGCAAATGGGCCCCGCTGGGCTCTTTATATGTGCCAGTGTAAATGGTACCGTGTCCTTTCTGCAGGTTATCAGTAAAATTTTTATTGCTGTTACCTGTTTTTAAAGATTGTCTCCTCAATGTAAAATTCCTCTGGGTAAGTTTAAACCCTTCAATGTCTAGCACCTTCTTAAATGTAGAACATTACTCTTTCCTGCTCTCTCTTAGAATTTGCTGGCTTCAGGGTGTGTGTCTGTGCATATATGCATTGGGTATGAGAAAAATGGTGGTATGAGAAAAATGGTGTTTTCCCATACCCATAGACTTGGAATTCAAAGTCTATTTTTGTAGAATCCAATAAACGACCCTTTAGTTTATGTGTGAACCCTGCTAAGAGTAGGTGAATAGATTATTTTCCAAATTCTTGAATTGTTTTGCCTTGAAAATTCAATACACTTTTAAACGAAATCTTTGCAGGGGCTTCAAAATCAGCCTGTGATGTATTTTAGCCTGTGATAACTTCAAAAATTAGCTTCTCCTTGATTATAATTCATTTAAATAGCCCCATGTGTCTTAAACTCTTATTCTGAGCATTCTGATTGACTTTTTCTTTTTTAAAGATTGTATTTATTTATTTTTAGAGAGATGGGAAGGGAGGGAGAGAAATATCGATGTGTGAGATACATCAATCTGTTTCCTCTCATACAGCCCCAAATGGGGACCTAGCCTGCAACTCAGGCATGTGACCTGACCGGAAAAGGAACCCAAGTGCTCAATCTACTGAGCCACACCAGCGAGGGCCCAATTAATTTTCTATGTGGGCATGAGTTGATATAGATTTCTAAATACAGCTACAGCAAGCACTGTACTACTTGGGGTCCTTTGTATTATTTTATGTATTCAGACTGCATTGGGGAAAATCCTCAATCTTGGAACCAGGAGACAACTGGATATCTCTATGTTAATTATGGGTACCACTACCAAAGGCAGGCTGCGAACTTGTTAAGCCAGTGAAAAGGGAGTTTTGTTTTGGTTGTAACAAAGGTGTTTCCAGAAAACTGAGCCTTAGCAACCCTTGTTGTTTCACTAATGAGATCTAAGATATTCTGCAGTTTCACAGCTCCTAAACTCTAATATACAATCTTCCTCCCTCCTTGTTTTTTTTTTTTTCCCTGTTAGAATTATCTGTTGACCAAGGCTTTCAAAAATGCCAAAAAAGGCTGTCAGCAGTTCTGGATGAAGAAATTATTTGAAGATTGTTTCCTTTACCCTCTTTCTTCAATAGTCCTTTAATGCTGTATACTCTATTTTGTCTGGCAGTAACACTCTCCCCACTTTTTAATTGCCAGGAAGGAAGAATGATCAGGAGTATATATGATTATGTAATTATTTGCATATGTGCAGTTGCCAGTCCTAGTATTAGTCAAATAAGTTGCCAAATCAATTTTATCTGAGGTAACTTCCCCCTGCCCTGCCACTTTTTGGTATTTTAGGTAAAAACTTACTTCCTCTAAGCACATTCAGCCAAAAAGCAGTAAAGCCCAGCTCATGGCCTAGTTCAATTCCCCTGATTATTAGCATCATTAGAAAGATTTGCTCTTCATTCTCCATTCCTTTATTTATTGTACACACTTACCATCGACAGGCTCATATGTCTTCAATATACTCATTCTTGAGTTCTTAAGATCTTGATTCTTGTCAGATCCTGTTTTTCTTACATGGAACATGGGCAGCAATTGCAGAAGGAATGGTGAAGGTGTGAATCCTTGTAAACATCTGTACAAAATTATACCAGCATACCTTTACCATACCAGTTAATGCAGGAGTGACTAAAGTACCCAGTGGGTTTATTTTTGAGTGGCACTACATCTCTTGGTCATTATGAAGGAGAGGTATGCCCTCTTTAAAGCATAATTTTTGTCCTGTGATAGGAAGAGCAAGATGTGTGTGAACTTTGGAATCTATTAAAAACAAACAAACAAAAAAAAAACAACTCCACACTCTCATGGCCAAACCATAAGCAAAATGCAATTGTTGTAGATGATGGGGATATACTTTGTGGAGTTGGCTGCTGTGTAGTGATATGCCTTTGACATTGCTGTTTACCCTTAGGGTTCCTTCACTACATAAAGATTATATGTATTGGAAACCATTAGTCTATATTGGGATGAGTGGTAACATTGCACTGTATCATATAGTCAATACAGTGTCTAACATCTGCACAGAATATGCTGGTTGAGAAAATCTTAAAATTAAACATTGTTTAATATCATCACCCTTTATCATATACTCAAATTATCCAGCATGAACTGCCTTTGTTTCTGCTTGGCTGACAACTCCTTGAAATGAATGCACTTACACTGTTGCTTTCTTCCAGCATAACTATTGCGCATAAATTTGTTCAGTTTTGGGGGTATTGGTCACATTTTATAAATCATTCTTCATTAAGGGTACCCTCTCTTGGAATGTGAACTTCCAAAGCTAGAAAAACTGTCTCATTTTTGTGACCTTAATGGAATCATAAAGAATTAGAGAAGAACCCTGGCTGGTGTGGCTCAGTGGATTAAGTGCCAGCCTATGAACCAAAGGGTGTCTGGTTCAATCCCCAGTCAGGGCACATACCTGGGTTGCTGGCCAGGTACCCAGTTGGGGGTGTGGGAGAGGCAACCACACATTGATGTTTCTCTCCCTCTCTTTCTCCCTCCTTTCCCCTCTGATTAAAAATAATCTTTATAAAAAGGAAATATGTTTTTAAAAAAAAATTAAAAAAGAGACTTGTGTTGGTATTGAATGATACTCTGTTTACTGACCACACTGATTTTCCTGTAATGTAGCAGACTTCCTGATTGGGAGGTGCTTTTGTTTTTCAGAGGTGGCTTTGTTATTTTGTTTTTCCAAGAAGAGAATAAGCGTTTTTAGTTAAAGTTTCTGTTCATATGATGCCTAGGCCTTTGCAGTAACCTCACAGATAGAAATGAAGTAGAGTGTGCTTCATCAAATTCTTACCTTAAATTCTTCCCTCTTGGACTTGATGAATAATGATGGAAATTGAGTGTGTCCTACATCTTATCTTTCAGGTGATCATTTGAAGGTCTGCCCACAGGGTTATACATGCTGCTCTCAAGAGATGGAGGAGAAGTACAGCCTTCAAAGTAAAGATGAGTTTAAAGCTGTGGTCAGCGAACAGTGCAATAATTTGCAAGCCATCTTTGCTTCTCGTTACAAGAAGTTTGATGGTATGTATTGGAACTTTGATCCAAGTAAGCATCCACATTTGCTTCGTTCCTGAGATTGTTTTATACCTTTCATTCAAGTGGCACTTGAGTTTAGACCATTGCTTTTTCAGAGCTCCTCTTTTCTCTCACTGTTCAAGTTTTCTCCCAAGATGTTCTTCCTTGTTGGATCCCAAGGGCAAGTTAGCCCTACAGCTTTATTGTTAGACTCCTTGTGGATGCATTAGAATCTCTATGGCAGGCATTATGAATACATGGTCACAAGCAGGCAAAAGTATATTGAAGTAGTTTAACTTAAATGCTTTTATTTCTTGGGTGACTACAAAATATGTTGTTAATGCACATCACTTAAAAAACACCTTTCTAGTAAAAAGCAGGCATTTGAAAACATAGTCAAAATTACTGTAGAGATTCTGCAGATGTGGGACTTCAGATTAAATTTCAAGATGGAGTCCCCAAAGACAAATAGAATTCATAGAAACTCTGTACAACACAGACAGGATCAAAGGTCAGTGCTTGAGTTTCTATGCAGCAGCAACTCAGAGGTAGCTACTATATACTGTAGTCTTCATTACGCTGGCCTCCTTCCCTGGCCTCCTTTTAGCTGGTGCTCTGGCTTAGTCTATCCGTGTAAAGCTATTACCAAACCTATTTCAGTCCTCTGTGCCCAGTGTCACATGCACACTTCCTTTTAATCATGAAGAAATAGTCAATACGGGCCAATTGAGAAGCACTTCAATTGTCTCTGAAGCAATGTTACAGATAAATGACTTTAAAATCTAGAGTATCGGCTCCAAAATGCCTCAGGATTCTTTTCTTTGATGCTGTGCACCCAATTTGAATATTACTGTAAAGTAGATTTACTTTCAATAGGAATGATTTAAGATTTTCTTTGTGCCTGTTTTAAAGGCCATTCTGATTATATAGGACCTTTGAAGCATGCTTTTCTTGACATTATGTGTGGTGAAGAAGTACAAGGCAAATTTTTGAGATGTGAAATGTCTTTGAGTATTTTTGCAAAGGGCTCATTACCATGGTGAGAAACTGGACTAAATTAGATTTGATAGAGAAGACAGTCTTGCCCTGACTGGTGTGGCTCAGTGGGTTGGGTGTTGTCCTGCAAACCCAAAGGTCACCAATTTCATTCCCTGTTAGGGCACACATGCCTGGGTTGTGGGCCAGGTCCCCGGTTGGGGGCATGTGAGAGGCATCTGATCAATGGTTCCCTCTCATACTACGACAATGTTTCTCTCCCTCTCTTTCTCCCTTCTTTCCCTTCTCTCTAAAAAGAAATAAATAAAATTTTTGAAAAGAAAAACAGAAAGCAGTCCTCAGCTAAAGAACAGGTTGTATTTCTGATACTGGTTTTGGGATTTGTTTTTGAAGCTTATAAACAATTTACTAAGCATTAGTTGGATTCCCAGGCTAGACCATGAAAGCATATTTTATTTCTAATGAAGTTCACCTATTTTTTTCTATGTACCATACATATATTGTACCCATTTTTTTCCAACACTTTGTATGCAGATTGTATTCAAAGTTATATTTAGTCTTAATTTTATCTCCCCTCCCTGGATGGATGGAAATAATTTCTCCACACCCCCAAACACAAATGCGTGTAAAGTATATTTAACAATGTTAGCACCACATGAAGATCAGTAGCATTGGCAAAAGACATCATTAGACCATCTCTGTCTCTTAGTCACTAAACTATTATTATGATTATTGAAAAGAATGGTGTTCTCTTGACTCTAACATTCCTCATTCAGGACAGTAACTAAAGCGTTTTCTTTTACTTTGAGGAGAAAATTTAGAAAGATAATCAGATGGTCATCTTTGGAAACCTGAGATGCTGGTATTTAAAAATTACTACTTGGAGGATTAAGATGGAAATTAGATGGAATTGTGAAAGAAAAATTCCTGCTCTTTAGAAATGGCTAGTCTCTTGGTAGTATGACAGGGGGCAAATAAAGCTGTTTCAGGTTCCAAGACCACTTCCTCCTAGTCACCCCTTTTATTTTATTTTATTTTATTTTATTTTATTTGTTTTTATTTTATTTGTTTTTATTTTATTTGTTTTTATTTTATTTGTTTTTATTTTATTTGTTTTTATTTGTTTTTTAATTTAATTTTGTTATTTTAGTTTTTATTTTATTTTACATTACTTTTTCATTTTACTTTTAAAATTTTAATTATTTTATTGTTTATGCTATTATAGTTGTCCCAATTTTTCTCTCTTTCCCCACTGCATCCAGCCCCTCCCTACTCCATCAGGCAATCCCAACACTATTGTTCATGTCCATGGGCCATACATATAAGTTCTTTGGCTACTCCATTTCCTATGCTGTACTTACATCCCCATGGCCATTCTATAACTACCTATTTGTACTTCTTATTCCCTTCACCTGGTTTGCCCATCCCCCAATTCCCCTCCCATCTGGCAGCCATCAAAATATTCTCTGTATCTAGGATTCTGTTTCTGTTCTGCTTGTTTATTGTTTTTTTTTTTATATTCATTTGTTGATAGACATGTATTTATTGCCATTTTATTCATATTTTTTGTCTTTTTCTTCTTAAAGAAGACCCTTTAACATTTCATATAATGCTGGTTTGGTGATGATGAACTCCTTTAGTTTCTTCATGTTTGGGAAGCTCTTTATCTGTCTTTGAATGGTAAATGATAGTTTTTCTGGATAGAAGAATAATCTTGGATGTAGGTCCTTGCTTTTCATCACTTTGAATACTTCTTGACAGTCCCTTCTGACCTGCAAAGTTTCTGTTGAGAAATCAGTTGACAGTCTTATGGGAGCTCCCTTGTGCATAACTAATTGCTTTTCTCTTGCTGCTTTTAAGATTTTCTCTTTATCTTTAACCATTGCCATTTTAATTATGAGGTGTCTTCAGGTGGGCCTTTTGGGGTTCATCTTGTTTGGGACTCTTTGCGCTTCCTGGACCTATATGTCTATTTCCTTCACCAAGTTAGGAAAGTTTTCTGTCATTATTTTTTCAAATAGGTTTCCAATTTCTTGATCTCTCTCTTCTCCTTGCAGCACCCCCATGATGTAAATATGTTGGTGTGCTTAAAGTTGTCTCAGAGGCTCCTTATGGTGTCCTCGTATTTTTTGGATTACTGTTTCTTCTTGCTGTTCTGACTGGGCTTTTTAAAAAATTTCTTATATTCTATATTTCTGGTTTGATTCTTGGCTTCATTCACTCTAGTATTTATTCCCTGTAAATTGTTTGTTATTTTAATTAGTGTATCCTTTATTTCTGACTTATTCTCTTTTATGGTTCCCATGTTCTTTTTTTATGCTGTTGAAGTTCACATTACTGAGCATAGTGAACATAGTTCTCACTATATTCATCCCTATAACCAGTATTTTGAACTCCGTATCTAGTAGCTTGCTTGTCTCCATTTTGTTCAGTGCTTGTTTCTGGAGTTTTCCTTCATTCTTTCATTTTGGCCATGTTTCCTTGTCTCCTCATTTTGGCAGCCTCCCTGTGTTTGTTTCTGTCTATTAGGTAGAGCTGCTATGACTCTGTGTCTTGGTAGTGTGGCCTAATGTGGTAGGTGTCCTGTAGGGTCCAGTGGGACAGCCTCCACCATCACCCAAGCTGGGTACTCAGGGGGCTGTCACAGTGTGGCTTGTGTATACTCTCCTCTTGTTGTTGAGCCTTGATTGCTGTGGCACATCTAAGGAAAGCGGACTGTATTCTGTCCAGGGTCAAAGAGCATTAACTACAAAGTGATTTTCAGATGGCTGCAACTTGTGCTGGCCTTGAGGCAACTTAGTGAGAGGTACAGGGCTTGCTGGGCTTGCTGAAGCCTGATGCTGCTCATTTCTGATAATCTGAAGCATGGGTCAAGACAAGCCACTGGTATGGAAAAGCCACTGGAAACAGCTTGGGTGGGCCCAAAAGTTGGGCCAGGCAAGGGCTCAGGGAATCACGAGGTTGGGACAAATAGTGTGAGCCTGGTTGATGGAGCCTCAGATATGGTTCCCACATGCCAGCTCTGTGTTTCTGTGTGGGGAGGGCTCAGAAAAGGAACAGTGCCTATGGCAGCACTTCTGTCTGAGAGAAATCTGCACACCCCCACCCCTGTAGCCCTGATGCCAAATACTTCAGTTACTTCTGAGTGTCTCTGAAGCCTTTCAAGCAGTTTCCCTGGTGCTGGAGCTCAGGAGTAAGTCTGAGTAAGTCCATGTGTGGGCCCTTTGAGAGAAACTGCCAGGGAGTCCAGAAGTTTCATGCTTTCCCATCCTCAATGCCCCCTGGTTTTTGGAGCTAGAAGTCGTGGGGACTTATTTTACTGGCACTCGAACCGTGCGCTGGGGGACCTGGTGTAGTGCTGGGACCCCTTGCTCCTGAAATAATCCCTCCTGATTTTTATCTACCACATATGGAAATGGGACCAGGCTGTTCTGTGTCTGCGCCTCTCCTACCAGTCATAATGGATGTGGTTTCTTTAATTCTGTACTTGTGTAGGACTTCCATTCAGCTCAGTTTCTGATGATTCTGAATGGTGGCTTTTCTGTAGATTAGTCATTATTTTGATGTGTTTTGGCAAGGACGTGAGTGCCATGTTTACCTATGCCACCATCTTGCCCGGAAGTTCAAAACTTAACTAAGTTTTACCAGGTTACAACTAAGTCTGTCAAACTCAAATTTTTTAACTCTTCTTTTAGCTTTACAACAATATCCTGTTTCTAGGTGGTTAATAAGTAATATTGAGTATTCATTCTTAGACTTAGTAAGGTTCAATTATACATTTTACACAAGCTAGAGAAGAAATTCAGATACAAGTGCAAAATTTGGTGTGGAGAAATTTTCCATAGAGTTATATCTGGTATCTCAAATCCCTTATCATCTCTGTAAAATTGTGGAGGTTGTGGAAAGACATGGCACTCTGGTCCCCACTGCCCGGAGCGTTCACTGCTGTCTGCAGCTCCCCACTCAGCAGCTCTCATGTTTTATTAGACATATCTCCTAGTGCGGATCCCACAGACAGTGACTTCTCTTGTCTGTGAGCCTGCTGGTATAACTGTTCTTTCCCCTTCTCACTCCTGATGGTTCTATAGCATTACTTGCATGGAATGATTTCAATGTGTACTTTTTAAAAAGCCATACAGTAAGTGTTAACATATGTTTTTAAAAAAGGACAGAAAAACAGTTTCTCTTGCCCTTTACTTTCAGGCTTCATATTCAATAAATGTGTTAACACTGTTTATCAGTTTCAAAACTGGTCACAAAAATGAATGTGAAATGCCAGTTTGTTTCTTCAGATTTTAATTTAAAACATGGCATAGAGAAAAAGATAGTGAGCATGGACTAATTTTTTTGAAGTAGTTGCTGAAATGTGCTCTGGAGATCAGAACAGATCTGGGATATGTTGTATATTTCCTCCAAGTTAGAGTTTCTAAGACAATTAAATGCTTTTATTGTAAAACCTCAGTTGACCAGTATCCAACAAACCAATAATCCTCAAGTGGGTGCTGCATTTGTTGATTGATTGATTTTTTTAATCCTCAAGGCTTAAGGAAGATGTTGAATAAAATTGTATAGGGGATGCCTTGACTCTAAGAAATGCAATGGCAAAGTGCTTTGGTTAAAAATTCTCCAAGCCATTATATATAAAAGCCAAATCATGGTTTATTGCTGTGAACGAAAAGAGGAAGTTGGGCAGAGTAACAAGATGGCGACTGGAGAACAAAGATGGAGGGCAGTAAGACACCACAAAGAAGGCTCAGGACGAGTAATGAGGAAATATCAAAGGCACACATGGAAACCTATGGAGTCAAGTGACTTCAAAGGGGCATCTTTTGCCATGTCCAAGATTACAGTATAAATTCAAAATGTTGACTCTGAGCCCAGGCAACAACTTCTGTCACCAAAACTCGAGTCATGTTTTTGACAAATCACTTTTTTCTAAGGCAGGAACAATTACTTTTTTATAAACTCTTCAATAAAGTAAGGCTTGGAGGCTTTTAGGGGATTAGCCTTGTTTAACCAGAAATCATCCCATTTTTCCAGTTTTTCATCATTTGGCCTCTGTGAGCTCCAGTCAGCTCTCACATTTTGGAATCCAGATACCTTATATTCCTTATCTCTAATGTCGTATATTTGTTCTACTATTCTTTGCACACCTGAAGAGACTATAAGTCTATAAAATAGTCTTTAAAAAGATTTTATTTATTTAATTTTAGAAGGGACGGGAGGAGAAATAGGGAACTATCAATGTGTGGTTGCCTCTTGAACGCCCCCTACTGGGGACCTGACCTGTAACGCAGGCATGTGCCCTCACTGGGAACCTTATTCGGCACATGGGCCTGCGCTCAATCCAGAGAGCCACACCTGACAGGGCTATAAAGTAATTTTTAAATTGTAAACTGCGTGTGTGTGTGCTCACGTGTGCATGCATTTTCAGACCTGGGTGAATTACAGAACACTTCTTTAGGTAGCAACAAGATTCTCAGGTTTCCCATATTTTAAACTTGTACCTCTGACTGTAAGGACTCACCTGTTTCCCACAGCAATCTTATCCATCCACACTTTAACTTACATGTTTCAATGCCAGAGATCTACCACCCTAGACTAAGATATAGAACCAGAAAATGGTAGTGACAGAGCTAGCAACTCCACCTCTTGGCCAGTTTGGGGAATTTTTTTTGTTTTGTTTTGAAGTGGAACTGCTAATTAACATAGCTGAATCAGTTGTCTCATAAATATGCTAATCAGATATTGAGTTTAGGGGCCTTTGAAAGAAATGCTTGGCAAAGGGAATAGAAATAATAGAAGTGGGGCATAATCTGTGTTTTTGGGACCACAACATAAAGACCCACCCCAAAATGTTGAATTTTGTGAGATTTTTTAAAAGAAGCATAGTTATATCAACAGCCCAAAAAGATTAACATGAACACTGCCATGTTAAATACATTTGTGAAATACATAGTAAAAATGGTATAACAATTTCAAAGATATCTTACTACGTAAAAACTCCCTGATCAAATTATTTGCTATATATTTTCCATCTTAAAAGAAATCTTAACAAAATAGAGATGTTGTCTGATTTCTAGTCCACTGGGAAAACTTTGTCATTTTGGAAGCAAATGTAGCAACTTTGGTCTGGAAGCAGACGTACTAAATTGTCAGCCTGCTTCTGCTGTGAACTCACAGTGACCTGAGGCAATTAACTGGTCTCAGTTTTCCCATCCATAAAATGAAGGGGTTGAGCTAGATGCTCTCTAAAGCCCCTTTTAATTCTAAAAATTCTATGAATCTTCTGAGCACGTGATTACACCAGCTGCTTTAGTGAAAGGTCTTACAAGATGTTAATTAGATGCCTGTACGGTACCCTCTATTTTCCTCCTATCATTTCTGGACCCTCTGCTACTTTCACCAGGTCTTTGAAAACACTCCCATGAGCCTGAAGCTTGTTAACTTGCATAATAGTAGAAATGTTGTGAATTAGCTTATAACGCACACAAAAGAAATAATTGTCTCTTCCATCTATCTGCATGGGCCAAGTGTAAATCAGAGTGGCCACCCTTTCCTTAAAGCCCCCTTGTTTTCTATCATTTCACAAAGGCAGGACATGAAGCATTCTTCACGTTTAGCTAAATCTGCGTTTTAATCACTGACTGAAATTTTTCCATAGTTCGTACTGGCCATTACTTCATTAGGCCACTAAGAAACCCAGTGTGGAGCCTCAGTGAGTTGAAGGCATTGACTTCACATGCCCATGAAAGCAATGACATCACTGGGGGTAAGCTGGCCAAATACCTTAAAAGATAAATATATCCAACTAAGTTTTATGGCCATTTGCTAAGCCGGAATTTGTGGAATTTTTCTGACCCCTGATCTTAACTAACTTTTAACTACATAGTTTTATCATTGTCCTTTGCTAGGCCATAGTGACTTACTAAGACTACCTGGGTGATACTCACATTAAAAAATGGCCTTAAAATAGCCCTGGCTGGGTGGCTCAGTTGGTTGCCACATCATCCCATATACCAAAAAATGTTGTGCGTTTGATCCTTGGTCAGGTCACATACCTAGTTGCGGATTTGTGTCCTCACATACCAGGGCTCAGATCTGCAACTAGGTATATACCTGTACATACTGGTGGCAACCAGCTTGATGTGTCTGTCTGTCTGTATGTCTGTCTGTGTCTCTCTCTGCCTCCCTCCATCCCTTTCTCCCTTCCTGGCTCTCTCCCTCCTTTCCTCCCTCCTTTCCTTCCTCTCTGTGAAATCAATAAAATCATATTCTGGTGTAAGGATTTTTTTTAGAAGTCTTAAAATAAATGTCATAGAAATGTATAGCATACATACAACATAGGATTGGTTTTCAATCCTCACGTCAGATTTCACTCATTAAGACATCCTTTTAAAATTTGTTGCCTTTTTTAAACCTCTGCTACAGTGCAGCAGACAGCATTTCACAGGACAAGTAGCTAGGACAAAGGGTAGAAAAGGACATCAGGCCTTCTGGACTTCCAGCAAATGTAGTGTTCTTTCAAGACCATGCTAATGTTTCTTTGATTTAGTTGGAAAGCACTGCTACCCTTGCCTTTACAATTCTCTTTTCTTTTCCTTCCATGTGAAGAATAAAATGATGGGTATTTTTGCTAATTCTTTTTATAATCTGTGAAACTTGATGAGAATGAGCCAGTGCCAGCTTACTGTAATCAAATCAAGAGCTCAGACAAAACACACATTTCTGTATTGACAAAGGTTTTCTGCCTTTTGAGTTGTTATCTGAAGTGTGACCAATTGTGGCTCATCGGATTGAAAATCCTTCTGCAGCTTCCAGGGAGCCCTGAGCACTTTCACTTTGGGCCACTGCTATTAGTTTTGACTTCTTAAGAAGACATGGCATCAGCAAGAAGCAGGTGATCTGTTTGGACGCAAGTAAATAAATGGAAGAGCTTTGGCTGAACTGCTTTTATCTACTTTGTTGGTTCATTGCTCTTTGAGCCTGAGAGTTGAGAACGTTGTTGTTCATCTCTGCCCACCCTCTTTCCATGTGTCTGTGTAGGCAAAGAAAAGGGCTTATTTGATCTAGCACTGACTCCAACTGATTGATTGATAGAATTCCCGAGTAGTCAGATCTTTCTTGTTCATCGTCCCTGCCCATCTCCATCACTTCTCTCCTAAAAGAATTAGCAGAACAATTGAAACTCTTGTAATAAATATGACTCAAAAAGGGAGGGTGATACATTGACCTATCTTTTCTGGAGGTAAATTTGGCAGTGTGCCAGAAGTCTTGAATATGTTCATACCCTTTGATTTAGTAATTCTGCTTCTAGGTATTTATCTCACGAAAAGAAAGATCTACATACAGATTTATGTACAAGGATATTTATCACAGCAGTGTTTATAATAAGGAAAATAGGAAATTAGACTATATGTCTTAATGATGATTACATTCTGATATGTCCCTATGGTGTCATAGTTGCAGTTAAGAATTATGTTTCTGATGAACTTTTAATCACACAGGAAACACTAACCATACAGTGTTATATGAGAAAAAATTATAAATGTATTATGATCTCTACAATGTGACAGTTCATATCTTCATAGGAAAAAGACAGGAAGAAAATTCAATGAACCATTGTTGCTCTCTTTTAATGGGATTTGGGGTAATTTGTATTTTTGCATACATTTCCCTATTTTTCAAATTGTTACAATTTGAATCCTTTATATGAAAATCATATATTTTAATAAAATGTAAAAGCTGCTTTGGTTTTAAAAAAATGTTTACATTTTTTCTTAAGTAGCACAATGCGTATTGTAGACAATTTTTAAAAAGTATTAATTACACTAAAGTGCTGGCCAGTGTACCTCAGTTGGTTGGAGTGTCCTCCCATAAGTTGAAAGGTTGTGGGTTTGATTCCCTGTCAGGGCACTTGCCTCGGTTGCAGGTTTGGTCAGGGTTCTGTGAGAGGCAGCCAATCAATGTTTCTCTCCCTCTCTCTCCCCCTCCCTTCCCTTCTCTCTAAAATCAAAGTGGTGAGGATAAATGGGGAAAAACTGCACTGAAGCCTATAGAAAACTGAATAAATAGAAAAAAGAGAAATAATTTTTGAAAACATGAAGGTATATATTTTTGACTACATAATATTACTGAAATATTTGAGTGAACAAAATTGAAAACAATTACCCCTGGTCCCCAACACTCAACCCCTCACCACTGTCCCAGCATTTAGAGAATCTTTTTTTTTCTGCCCGAAGATAATACATATACATACATACAAATTGGAATCATAACTTATCCTATCTTCTGTCCTGATTTTTCTCTTAATATTAGATCATAAGCAGATAGACTGTATTATGAGGTTTGTATATGAGGCCATATAGCAGATCCACATACAGTTTTGTGTACAGAACACTTGAAATAGCTGCTTCAATCTTATAGGTTAAACATGTCCTCAGCCTTCTCTGGGCATTTCTAAATGACAGGGAATCTGAGTGTGCTAAAGTGAATTAGCTAGCTGGTGCTGGAAGTATCCCTAGTAGAAATGGAATGGGGTCCAGTGGAAGGGACCTTACAGTACCGAGCCTTTGTCCCTGGCAATGTTAGTTATCAAGGCCCAGGAGCCATGAGATACATACATTGTATTTACTCATAAGGAGCTTCAACATGCAAAGTGCATTAACTAACAAAATTAACCTTGGGGAGTAAAGGCTGTTCCTATCTTGTCAGGATCCCCTTGTGCCCTTTGATATGTTAAGAGCTCCAAATAAGGGCTGTAGCTGGCAATTGTCTTGTCATCCTAGGAAAGGTCTATTGATGTGCTATCAGTTGATGAAGGTTAGTCAACTAAATGTTCTTCTAGTACACCATGCCCTAGCAGGCACTTTTGAGGATTGAGATTATGCCCAAATGAAGGAAAGTGTGTGTTAAAACTTTATACAGACTTTACCAAAAAAGTAAGACATTTGTAGATACCTGTGTTAGCTGTTCTTCATTAAGTACTTGATCTTGGGTGAAAGAATGGTATGACTCTTTAAGTTTCCTTAGCAGTGCAAAAAGTATGATTTGCATCATTTACAAGGAGGCTGGTTTTCTCAGGAATTTGTTGCTGTGGTTACTTAATATTGCATACCACACTAGGACTGTGAATTACAGCCTTTACAGTAAGTAAAGAGGAAATTAATCTTTATATGTAAAAGGCAGCTTCCTAATAATGTAAATACAAGGTGGTAATTTATAGCACCAAGCAAGTGGGTTGATTAGAAAGAGCTCCCAATCTCTTAAGGTCATGGGTTAATTCTAGAATGCATTCTAGCTCATTAATCAATGGCCAGTCGATTGTTTATAAAGGAGTAACTAATGGCATTTAATAGCAGAACTGGGGGACTTTTGACTTGTTTCAAGAATTTTAAATGTTTATTTGATGCAAGACAAGGAGCTGTGGATAGAAGTTCCAGGAGTACGTGATGTTTTTCTTGTGATTTTTTCTTTTTTTTTTTTTAAGACAAGATATTTAAATGAACAACTTTGATATGGAAAGTTTTGCCTTTTCAATCTAGTTTTTTTCATGTTAAATTAGTGCTATTGACATTAAGAATAATCACCTGGAAAATACTTCCAATCCCTTAGCTCAACCCCTGTACTGAGCTGACTTTGGCAAAGAAGGTAGTATGCAAATGAATGTGTGGTGACAATTGTGGATTGATCTGCTGTATAATTCTAAATTTTCCTGTCCCTAATTCTTTTGCTTAATCCTTTGCCTTGGTCTTTTGTATATGTATATGTGATGTATATGGTATTGTTTTTTTAATATACAATAACATAAATTGTCTTGCCTGGGTTGATATTTCTCCATTCTGTGTTTTTCACTCAATTGTCACTCCCACCCTCATAGATGTCTGGGGCATTGTCACAGCATTGGAAGCAAGAGCCATTAAGCATTTCTTTTAGCTAAATTGCTCCCGTTTTGTAAGGCCTTGGGTCTTCTAAACTGATCTCCAGCAGCTTTGGGTTAATTTATGTGCCCTGCTGATGGATAATATTTAACTCTGCCAGGAAGGATTAAAAACCATCCTTAAAAGATTTTTTAAATGACTGTAGATGTAAAGAAACTCTGAAGGTAATAATATCACCTCATGTATTATAAAGTATCCATTTATTGAGCATCTATTGTGTGCCAGACCATACCCATATGAGGTAAGTTAGTAATAGCTCCATTTTATAAATGAGGCATCAGAGAAATTAAATCTTTTGTCCATTCGGATCACAGAGCTCATAAATGAGAGATCCCATCCTTTTCCACTATGTCATTCATGCTGCTTTAGATATGTAGCATGCTGTAGTGTTTATTTCCATCCCTACATTAAGTACTCATTCATGAGCCCTAGGAGAAGTGGTTGCTTGATATTTAGAGCATAAATTCTTAAGCCTCCAAACTGAAAATTGAAAGGGAAAAAAAAACCCTGATCACAAACACCATATTTCAAATGCTTGCAAACTATTTCCTTTCTGACTCTCTTTTCAGACACCAATAGCGTCACTTAAAACAGACTCCCTGAGCAGCATTTTTCATGAATACAAGCAGTTGCTGCAAGGGAGATCTAATTTCCAATTAACGCAGCTTCTGATCGTTGTGGAACTCTGGTTTACACTGTTCCTGGCTGAGTTCTCTCTTAGTCACCATGTGTCTTATAATTGGCTTCAGGCATAATGATTCTGAAGGGATGATTGCTAGGTGTCTAAGGACTACACAGTGTTTCTTCAGCAGTGAAGACCTGACTCTAATCCTGAATTCTGAATAACGGGGAAAAAGTGGCGATGAGCATTGCAGAGATTAATGAAGTTGCTGTTGATGGCTATGGACCGTGACCTGAATGTCTTAATTTGTGTTCTATTCCTCACTGTGGAAGGAAATGTCATAGGAAGAAATGGGGGAGCAGGATGTGAAAGAATCACACAGCAACATCAGAGAGCTGCTTGTTTGTTAGGAGGAGCAGATGCAAAAGTTATTTTCCCTTTTTCTTCCAGCAAATTATGTTTCTGTTGGTAGTGTACCTAATTGGTTTGGATTTTAGAATTTATATTATGTCTGCCATCCTTAAAATGTCTCTGAGGAAAAAAAGCACAGGTAAAATAGTGCCCTTTAATGGGGCCAGTAAGAATAAGTCTAAGGAGAAATGTACTTAAGAGATTAAAATATTTAGCACTTATGTTGTGGGTGTGTGGTGGACAAAAAATAAATCTGAAATACCCTGGTATTCTTACTTATTTTTCCAGTTATTTTTCTGTGTTGTCTTGTAAATATACTAATTATTTGGTTGAGTCTGTTGTACATTTCATCTCTGTCTCTGTCTTCCCCCCACCACCCTCACTGGAAGAAAAAAACTCATGATATTACTACATAAATTCCTTAGGAACTCAAGGTCAACTTGTATATCCCAATTTGTACCAATGGCACAAGGAACACCTAAGAACTGATTTTCAGAAAACTTGTGTGTTTACCTCTTGGGTGTTTCATTATTTTTCTTTGCCTCAAGCATTTCATAGGCAGTTTTTTTATTTGTCATGTAGATATAAGGAAGAGAAAAGAAAAAAACATTGTTTCCAAGTGAAACAACACCTTTTGAAATACACCTGTCCTGGTGTCAGCTTACAGTTAGGAGGCATTATTAACATTGGTTTAGATTCTTGCAGCAAAAAGTTCTGGGAAACTTCATATTGTAGACTTCATAGATCCATTTTTTTCCAGTTCTGTATTTACCTTGACTGCAGGAGAGACAAAAGTGAGTGTATGCATGTGTGTATGTTTATTTTTTACTGACTCCTGATAAGTTGTTTGTTTAAAATTTCATTTTCCCATCTCTCTGACATACACACATATGTAAGCGACTTTGTGATGTAGATTTCTTTCTTTTTAAACAAAGTGTTTTTTAAAAGATTTTATTTATTTTTTAGAGAGAGGGGAAGGAGTGAGAAAGACAGAAAGGAACATCAAAGTATTGTTGC
Organism: Anoura caudifer; assembly: GCA_004027475.1. NCBI lineage: Eukaryota > Metazoa > Chordata > Mammalia > Chiroptera > Phyllostomidae > Anoura > Anoura caudifer. The sequence continues at coordinate 98,479 of PVKU01006712.1, forward strand.
CCCTTGCACACCCCCTGACTGGGGACCTGACCCACAACCCAGGCATGTGCCCTGACTGGGAATGGAACTGGCAACCCTTTGGTTCACAGCCCACGCTCAATCCACTGAGCCACACCAGCCAGGGCTGTAGATTTCTTTTCATTGACAAATGATCACAGATGCCAAATTCACCAAAAGAAATCCACCCTATTTCCAAGCATATTTTTTATTTAATTTTGTGATTTTTGTTTTCAAATTAGCCTGAAAAGCACCTGACTGTTTAATTATTGAAAACCCTCTCTCCCTTCCCTTCC
>PVKU01006713.1:0-98733 GCA_004027475.1 Anoura caudifer
TGTAAACAAAACAAAACAATGAACAAATAAAACTAAACCAAACAGACTCATAGAGAACAAACTGATGATTGCCAGAGGAGAGCTTAACTGGGGGAAGTGGTGAAAAAGAGAAAGGGGAATAAGAGGTACAAACTTCCAGCTATAAAATAAATGAGCCATGAGGATGTAGTATACAGCACAGGGGATATAGCCAATAATACCATAATAACTCTGTACAATGATAGGTGTATACTAGACTTATTGTGGTAATGACATAAGATGTAAATGTCTAATCACTATATTGTGCATAACAAACTAATATAATATCGTATGTTAACTATACTTTAATAATTTTTTTTTTACTAAAAAAACTACTGCTTTAAATGAAGCACTGCTTTCTAGCTTTGTCACCCACAGATGTGTTGCACTGATGATGGTTACTGTATTTTTCGGACCATAAAACACACTTAGGTTTTAGAGGAGGAAAATAGGAAAAAAAATTGAAGCAAAAAAATGTGGTAAAATATTTAGTAACATAAATAACATAATATTTCACTAATGTAAATGTAAACAGAACTCAACAGCAGCATTAACAACCATTATTCCTCCCATATTTGCAGGGGGGAAAATACATCTTATAGTCCAAAAAATATGTTATTTATTCTGCAAGCTTGTCTGCCCTTACAAATTACCATAGTAGATGCCTCAAGCATTTTCTCTTTCAGCCCCTCTTGAACTGCTCTGTAATTTTAAGTTGGAGAGAGAGCCCAATTCTCCATTAATTTTCAGGGCAGTAGTGACTGGCTTACTCTGAGTCCTTGGAATAATCAAGTTCTTCCTGAAGTTTACCACCTTTGTTCACTCCTTCAGATTCTCTTTGGTGATCCTTTCAGGCAACTTCCTCCCACCCCTTCCTGCTTTTGCCTCTCTGGCAGTGTCTCTGTGAATGTCCTCATTAGTAATAAAACTAACATGTCTAAAGACTAGGAAGCCAATTTGCAGTATCTACATCTTTATACTTCCTACCCACAATCATTCTGGACAGTACTAATCAGTCAGGCACTATTCCCCTGAGCTAAAACATGCTTTGGCATTCTCCTCAATGCAGTACTCTGGGTTACCAGTACTAACCAATGAGAATTGGCATTGAAAATGAAACCTGTCAGTCTTAAACTCACAGTGATATCCAGTAAAGGAAGATGACAGTCATTGTTTTCACTAGCTCAGATCCAATTTTTATACCATCCTTGTAAGCATCCCCTCAAAACAGGAATAGCATGCCCTGTGAGAATTTGAGTTCAGATGTGATGCAACTAATGACTATTTCCTACCACCCAGGTCATTCTCTAATCTTGCTATAACACTCGCCCGTAATTTTACTTGAGTGAACATTTTGGACTCCACTTATAGCATAATGATGGGGTTTTACTCTGCATTAAACTATGGTTTGCCTATTGTTTTGGGCTTGATGTTTGTGTCTCTCCCACCCCATTCCCCAATTCGTATGTTGAATCTCTAACTCCCAAATGATGGTATTCGGAGATGGGCCTTTAGTGTTAATTAGGTTTAGATGAGGTCATGAGCGTAGGGCCCCATGAGGAGATTAGTGCCCTTATAATAAGAGGAAGAGAGCTCTCTGTCCATGCACATGCACGAAGGAAAAGCCAGTGAGCACACTGCAGAGGGTAGCAGTCAGTCTGCAACTCAGGAAGCGGGCTTTCACCAGACGTAGAATCTTTTGGCATCTTGATTTGGATGGACTTCCAGCCTCCAGAACTGTGAGAAATATATGTTTGTTACTTAAGCCACCCACTCCGGGGCATTTTGTTATAGCAGCCCAAGCTAAGATATTTATGCTCACTTGCACAATATTTGAGAAGGGGATAAAACTTTCAGAAAAAAATTAGAATTCAACATATTTAGGGCTGAAGGAAGCTTTCATCCATCATTTTTGTTCTTTTCTTTTTTATACATCTCTTTCTAGTCTTATTTTCTTTAACAGTAGAGTTGAGATTAAATTCCTAATTCTTATACATTGAAAGAGGTTAAAAAAAGACATCCTATACTCATAATATATTCAGCTTTTTAAAAATATGCATAAGAAAAAAACTATGAAATTTAAAAATCACACCAACATGCAAGCAGTTGCCTTAGGCTCGTGGGATTAGAATTAATTTCCTTCATCTCTAGTTTCTACATTTTTAAAATATAATGTGGGTATATCATTTTATAATAAAATTTTGATGATTCATGTTTTAAAATGTCAAAAGATTAAATTAATAAAATTAATATTATCTTTTAAAAGAAGACAGATTAAATTATTTTTTCTCCTAGCTGTTCTATCTTTGTAGAGTTTTATATAAAATATCCTTGGGTTATAGTGAGACAACAGGAATATTGATTGATTTTTAATTAATATAAGGAATGATTAGATTAGCTTACCAAGGTTTCATTTTGAGAAACCTGAAGACTGCTGAAGAGCTTAAAAAATAAGTAAATAAAAATATTTCCTTTAAAAATAAGATTAATATAAATCTTGAAAAAACAACTATTTCTCCCATAATTCTTTTTTAATTTTGCAGTAGGTCAGATCCAGTTTCAATCCTTGCTTAGCCTCTATCTGCTGTATTTAATTACAAGCAGGTTATACCCATTCTGGACTTCCATGTCTTCATCTTTAAAATCTCTCTCTTGCAAACCTGTTGTGATATATATATCAACTGTCTCATTAAAAAAATTATGCCTGAATATAGTTCATTACAGTTGAGACAGTTGAGATTCTGAGATCAAAATCTAATATTCTTCTACTTTTCTAACACAATTCACTGATATAAAACCCTTCTATCAACTACCATGCAGACTTGTATGCTGTACTTCCTCATGAAATATTTAAGCCACCAGAATTGTATTGACACACTTCTCAAATAGATATATATCAATTTAGGTTGCAAAACCACATCATTGAAAGAAATGGTGTTTACTCATGAAGTTGGTAAACATATTGTTTCTGATAATCCTAACTTCAGTATAATCAAATCTTCGGTACAGGAAAGATCGGCCTCTCTGCAGCATCAGATGAAACGAGCAAGGAGGCTCTTCCCCATTCTGACTCCATCTCTGAAATGCCCTGGAGGATCTCCTTGCCCAAATCTTAGTCAATATTAGCAATTCCTGCTCAAGTTCTCAGTGACCCCAGCATTACCTTTGTTCCAGAGTTTCTCTCTGGTTGTTACTACTATTCCAAAAGAACATTAGAGGATAATTGTAACAAATGATTTCTGGGTTGGGTTTTTTTTTTTTTTATCTCTAAGGCTTGACTATTCTAAAACATAATATTTTTAAAAAGTTAACTTCTTGAGGAAATTGTGGCTGATTGAATAGCTGGAGAAATAGGCAGTTCTCATCAACTGGATTATAAAGTCTTTGAGGGTATATCTTTCCAGATGCACGTCTTGTCATTTTCTGTATATTTGAAATGAATAGTATTAAATTTAAAGCAATTTAAATGAAAATATCTATTTTGTCATAGCAAAAATTGTATTCTTATGGAAAGCCCACATTATCAAAAAATGTTATAAACATAATTACCATGAGAGATAGGGTTAGGATCTAGAGAGTCTCTTATACACAGTTCTTATCACCATCATTGTTATTGCAAACAAAACAGAAAATTGGCATGAGATAAATTAAAGAAAGCAGAGTTAAATGAACAGCTAGCCACACAAAGCAGCAATGTATTCTTAGTTTGTGTGAGCCATATCATTCTCATTTTTCTTATTTTGGTGCTAGTTCTTGATTGTGATTATTGTAGTCAAGAGAAAGCTGTGTTATGCAAACCATGTTCCTTAATTGGTCTATTTTGTTTTAAGCAATTATTGTTAAAAAACATTTACTCTGAGGAAGAAGTATCTGTACTTAATATTCATGAATGGAGCTATGGTTCACCCAGACACACAAAGACCTGGCAGGAAATAATGTTACTAAACAATGGGTTAACAATGAGATCAAGGAAAAAAATCAAAAGATACCTTGAAACAAATGAAAATGAAAACACAGCAACCCAAAATCTATGGGACACAGGGAAAGCAGTCCTAAGAGGGACATTCATAGCATTATAGACTTACCTCAAGAAACAAGAAAAATCTCAAATAAACAATCTAACTTTACACTTAAAGGAACCAGAAAGAGAACAACAACAACAAAAGTCCAAAGTGAGTAGAAGGGAAATAGTAAAGATCAGAGCAGAAATAAAGAGTAAAAAAAAAAAAACAATATAAGAGATCAATGAAACCAAGAGCTGGTTCTCTGAAAAGATAAACAAGATTGACAAACTTTTAACCAGACTCATCAAGAAAGAAAAAAAGGAGATGGGTAGGGGTGTTGGGTGAAGGAATTAATTTTTAAAAATCTCATAAAGAAAAAAATCTTTTAAAGGGACCCAGCCCATCCACTCAAGCCCTTTTGGATCCTTGATTTTTTATTCTTCACTCTAGTTTGGTTGCATACCTTCATCTTTGGTCTCCTCCCCAAATGTCATCCCAATTTCAAATTTAGCATCTCAGAAGCCTCTTCAGAACTGAGTTCTCTAGTATTACCACCTAGCCTCAACTATCTCAACCACAGATAAGAAGATACATTCTGCCCTGAGTACTAGCCACGGCATGTGAGATCCACCAGCCTTTGTCTACTTCTCATCTCCCAGGAAAGGGTTACTGTGTAGGTATGACTGGTAACTAAGGGACAGCTCAGGCACTCCCAATTCTTTTTCAGTCTAATCTGTGGATATCCATTGATGTGGATTCTCAAAGCAAGACAGATTCTTGTCCCTCCATAAGGCTTGATCCAATCTGGTTTGGAAAAAAAATTTGCAGTAGACTAAGATTTCTTCCCATCTGGTGATTCCATAACCTATTCTTATCAGTGCTTGCATCTACAGAACAAAGTTATTTTGAGCAAGGGTTTGTAGTTTACAGCTCAGTTCCTTCAGTGTGAACAAGCACTACTATTTATAGTTATTTTATTGCTTTAATTTATGTATCTGAAAGAATCTGCTCTAATTGTGGATGATTATCAGTAGGGAAATGTGCTCATGCACCTCAGGGGATTTGTTTGTGGGCCTATGGTTTTAAATAGCCCATTTATTACCCAGTGGGTAGAAAATCAATTTTATGGATCCTCAAACATGCACAATAACCAAGCTAAATATTAAAGTGGTAGTAGCACATTTTACATTTGCTTTAGTGATTTTTCTTTTATATCTATAATCAGTTATCTATGTATTCAATGGTATTTCTAGTGTAACATGATACAGAAAGGGATTATGACCCTTTTCATGGATTACAAGGCATAATAAAAAATGGTTAATGGCACAGGTGGGGAGACAGCTATGCAATTGCTATGTAAGCACAACACTGAGAAGTGGGATAAACTAGAATATCCCCCTCATTGTCCCAATTCTGTCACAGGGAAGCTTGAAACCTAAAAATCTGATTGAAGCCTGAGCCATCCCTTTTTGACAGTTGGTATGTTAGCGCAAGTCTTCAAGCTGGTCCAGCAAAGAAACAAGTGTTTCTTAGCATAAAAAATCAGGTTCCTTTTTTTTTAAAACGGTAAGAAAAAAGCCATGCTAATGTTACCGAACAAAATGGGATTTGACCATCTGCCGCCAAATACAAGCATAACACAAAAATTGGTGGGGAAAGAAAAAGGGTTTTATTAAAAGTTGCCCAATTTTGAGGAACTGGAGACTCCCCAGCTCCTCTCCAGTCTGTTCTGCACAACAGAGATAGCAGTCAACCAGCCCCAGAACCGGAGTCAATGTCCAGACACCCTGCTCTATTCTTATCTGCCCTTCTGGGGCCCAAGGCTGTTCTGTGAGAGGGTCTCTGGCTCTCCAGCGGCAGGCTCTCTTTCTCCCTGGAGTGTGCCCTTTGTGGGGCCAGCAACGTTATTGCCTCACCACGGCTTCTTCCCTCTCCCAGGACTGGGTGCCAGATCACTGCAGCTGGTTGTGGGAGAGGCTCCATGCACAGGGCCCTGGCATCCAAGGCTGCTCATGCCCCTGGAGCTGGTGAATGTTCCTGACCCATGCATCTGTGTGCCGCTCTCAGAGTAAGAGAATTGGAAAATTCTGGGACCCTTCTGTGTGGCGCTGCGCAGCATCCCATGGACTGCCACAGGTGAGGCCTGTGTCCCGAGCATGCGCACAGGACTCACCTTCTGCAAGCTGGCTCCTGACTAGGTAAATGAGGGGAACTCAAAAAGGGCCCAGACACTGCACCCTCCATTTAAATCTTCGTACTAAAATCATTCGCATTGTGGGAGCAGCCAACTTTTCTAGCCAATTCCACGGGTTAGACTCGCGCATGTCAGCCTGCATAACATCTCTGTTCCCCCTCAGGCCGCCATAATCTGGGAGCCAGTAGGAGGGTTTTGAAGCCACGCTCAGGGGAACAGAGCCTCTGCCTGGGGCGGGGCATCAATTTGTTCACCTCCACAGTACACATGTGTTGTGACCTTCTCAGACTGTGCGTGCTGTGTGCAAGTTGTATTATGAACCACGTTAGTTGTTTACTGTTCTCCGGGGGTGTGAAAGTCTGTCTGTCACGCGGTTTCAGTTGCAATTTCAATCCTGCCACCTTCAGCACTTCCCAACCCCTCCCTTCTCAGGGGCTTGGGCTCTCACACACCCTCTCAGGGCTCTCTCCCCTCTGCCCAGCAACCTGGCCAGACCCTCCTTGTTATACTAACGGGAAAAAAAAAAAAGCCTTTCTTTGATGTGACTTTAGGCTGTGCCATCTTAGACAAAAAGTAATGCTTACATTGGTGAGATGTGATTTCTTGCTAGGTAACCAATAGGGAAATCTATTGCAGTTCTCATGGTCAGGAGACTGGAGTTGGAACAGTCACTTCCACCCTCATTTAAAGGTCTAGAGCTTGTCCTTCTCCTCAAGAGCTGACTGAATCAGTGTTGGTGCCCCAAAGACCACCTTACTAAAGCCTGAGGAGCTTAAGTTTTCAAGATCCAAAAAGATTTCTCTAAACAGAGCTTTTTCCTTTTTCTCATGTGGAAGGAATTTCGGAATTTCCCCAAAGAGAGGATGGGCCTAGTAAAGGTGGGCAGGGGAAGATGGAGGATTTACAGAAGCCATCTTCTCTTTAAAACCCGCACTGGGAAGGGTCTTTCCTTCGGTGGAACAAGGGAATGAGTTGGATAGAGTCAGAGTTTCTCTCACACTGCCCTATTATCCTGCAATCTGACACTTCCATGGGAAAACACACCACACTTCACATACTCGAATGAGGATCTATTTGTTGAGTCAAGTAGACTGGAAGGCCAAAGGGTCAGACAGAGATAGAGCTGGAGGGTACTTTGCCCCCAAATGGATTATGAGGAATGATAAGGAGACTAAATATCTACAGAAACAGAGAACATCATGCAGTACAGAGATGGTCACTCTGATTCCCAGATGATTGAATCCATGTATTAGCAGAGAACTTCCTAAAACAAAATAGGAGTAGCCTCTTCATTTTCTGTTGATAAGTAATAGGGATTCTGATAAGGAAAATATTCCTTTGGACTCTCATAGTTGGGGGCTTAGGATGGGTGAGTAGAGAATTAGGGTACCATAGGTGGACTCTTTGCTGAAATAAATCATTTTCACAGAGAGAGAAGGCAAAATTTATATGTGGAGGCCATATTGAAAAGAACATTAAAGGCTATTTGATGTCCCCTTCCCAGCTGGTAAATGCCTTCTGGTATTGCTCCCCAGCTGAGTCAGATTGGTCAGAGGAGATCATTGGCTGTACTATAAGGAGCTGGATCCCAGACACATGGTTTGGGAAGAAACTCAATACAAACTCACTGTCGATCTGAAGGGGCAACAAGAAATATGGTGATGGGACATAGGACAGAAGGTCTGAAGTAGTAAGAGGGTCCTCTAAGACAAAGCGTATACTTTGCTGTTTCTTTTGAGCCAGGGGTGCTGGTATCCGGATAGGGAGAAAACTCTTAATGATACTGACTTTACATAAAAAAAATGCTTGCCTGAGGAATTTGGATTTTATTCTATTAGCCATAGAGAGTCATAGAATTTGTTTGCTGTGTTATGTTTTACTTCTAGGAGGGCAATGAATGAAAATAGTACTGTTGAGGGTAATTACTCTGGAAACAATATACAGAATGCATGAGAGGATAAAGAAAATAAAGGTTGAAATTACATGACATAGGAGACTGAACTAAGTAAGGGGCGACAGTGAGACTAGAAAGAAATGGATGTATGTGTGAGAAGGTACAAATGAAGAGTTAACAGGACTTGGTATCTGATTGAATATGAAGAGTAGAGAACAACAATTTCTAAAGATGTCTCAGGTTTCAAATCCAACGGAAGAGAAAAATGTTGGGACCATTCAGAAGTAAGAGTAATTGGCTTTCAATTGTCTCCCCTTCAAGTTTTCCCTGAGCATATATTGAGGGAAACAGCATGTTCTATGGAAGCTCATAAGTTAAAAATATTTGCATCATGTAATTTGACCAGGGAAAGAGAAAGAATTAGTTTTTCCTACTTAGAAAATTCTACCAACTAAATAGGAAGACAATACATATAAACAGAGCCCAACAAATATAATTTTAAATTAACACCAATATTCTTTAAATATTGTTCTACTTGTATTTAGTAGGGATGGGGATAAATTGATTTTCCTATTAACAAAAGTTGCATATCTCCCTATATTCAAAATAATTAGTTTATTAATAGCATAACATTTTCACATTTCACAGTTTTTCCATCATTTCTGTCAACAGTATCAGTCAAATTTTATTTTGCTGAACTTATTGAAATTTGATTCATTTGGAAAAAAACCCACTGTTCCAATTTCAGTTGGCTTTCAGTTTTAGAATCTTAAAAACAATTGTGACCGAGCAGATACCTGACACCACTCTATTTGATTTTTCCACATTACAATCAGAAAATGAAATATATTCTGCAGAGAAACCTTTACAGAAACATGATAAAGATATATTCATTTAGAGATTTACTCCCTATAGCTTAAAGTCAAGACTGAAATATGCGACCAAAAGTTCCTACATTTTTATAGTATTTTTGTCCCCTCCCCTTCAGTTTTCTTTTGCAGTCTTTTGAAGTAGGAAACTTCTTGGGAGTCCTACTAATAGCTCAAAAGCTAGACAACAAAACAAATAATTTGTTCCTAATAAACAGCACCATGCCTTGCCACCAACATATTTTGGCGTTGTAATTTTAGCTGGTTGAGACTTCAGAAGACTGTCAGCTAATCTCATGGTTGGTTTTCAGTTAGAACTGTGTGTGCAACTTGCATTTGTATATGGCAAAATATTCACCAGAGATTGTTATTTGGTATTTCTACTCAAGAACGCCAAAGGAGCAAGACAACTTACATTTAGCCTATTATACAAAGAGTTAAAGAACCAGCACAATGTTCCCGGTTCGTTCCAGTGTGACAACATAAATTACTATAGATCGGTGTCCTGTGACAGTTAACAAGCTAGTTATCTTTTAAACTAGCTCTGAGTTTAAAATAATTCCTTTTGTGAGAAATCCTCCAGGATCCAATGTTTAAACAGTTGGTTTGTTTCAGGGAACATGGTTATTAAATCACTTGAAAATGTGGCCATTTCACTACTACTGTGAGGCCATCGTCACTAGCTGAGCTGAGGGTACAGTTTTCTTTTCTGTTCTCTAGCTACGTGCTTAGGTTTACAGGAATAATACCAATGTCTTAGTCTTGTTCCTAAGAAACCACAGTCATAATTCCATGAATGTTTTAGTCTGTACTATTAGGAAATACATAAAATGCAGAGATCAAGAAATTTCCTTTGGAAAACAATATTCTGGCTTGTTAGTTTTCCATGGCTGGCATAATGAGGTATCACAGACTCAGTAAATTAAACAGCACATTTAAGACTAGAAGTCCAAGATCTAAGGGTTAGCTCCTTCTGAGGCTGTGAGGAAAGGTATCTGTCCAAGGCCCCTCTCCTTGGCTTATAGATGGGCATTTTCTCCCTATGTCTTCATGTCACCTCCTTCCATACGTGTCTGCCTAAAGTTCCTCTTCTTATAAGGACAAAAATGATATTGAACTAGGGTCCACCCATAAGACTTCATTTTAATTTTACTACCTCCTTAAAGACCCCACCTTCCAGTACTGTTCGGTTCTGAAATACTGAGAGGTTAAAACTTCAACATATGAATTTTTAGGGAGACACAATTCACCACATAAAATCTGGAGCCAAGGCTAAAGAACTTTAGCCCCAATTTGAGACACTGTAGGACATGGGCTCTCAGACAAAATGACTCAAATGTGTCCCCAAACCGCACTAGCACTGCCTGGCATGCATCCTGAAATTTCTTCTACTTCTTTTAGTTCAGCTCCTGCTTCATTATATCTGCTCCTCATAAGGCTGCTTGGAAAAGGCTCACTGAGGCCACCAGCCTATAGGAGCTTCAGAGTCCTTGTCCAAGACAAAGGGTATGCTCTTGTAATTGGTAGTCCTTGGGGTGTCACAGCCATGCTCCCAACCACACTTGTCATTTGGGCTCCTAAGTTGCTGTGCGTGTACTCAAAGTCTCTGTGACTAACTCGCTCAGCTTCAGCCTCTAACCCCTGACCACACAGAGAACCCCAAACCAGTTCAAGGGATTTGGAGGAAAGAATTTCTTCTGCCCTCCCTGTCCAGCCTTCTCTTCCCTCCACCTCAGCCTGTCCAACTTACAAAATGTCCTCATAGTTTCAAGACATGGACTATAATCCTGAGGAATGGAAACAAGCAACCTCTGGCATATAAATACACGTTGGGTGCTAAGGGTGGGCAGTATGGGTGGTGGCATGCTGTGCGAGGAGTGCGGTGTGTTTGTATGTATAGAAAGTATTGGTTATTTTAGCAAAGAATTTGATGTTTCAACACCAGCTGTCTGAATGATCAGTCTGTAGCCATCTACAGCTATGGTGATAGAAAAAGAATCATGGAACCTTAATAAAGACATATAAGAAAACTTAGAGCTACTTTTACTAGTATCTTTGTAGTTTAAGTGAAAACTGGGACACAGAAATATTGCATTCAAGGTTACATAAAAGTTCACAAAAGATTAAATGTATAAAACTGAAAGCTAAGATGTGTCATGATCTGATACTAAGAGTTATAACTGTGTAGAGAGTTTCATGTGAAAGCACTTTGGAGTGTCTGCCCAGTTCACAACATTCCCGCGTCTAAAGTGGATGAGTAGATGAACTACACCCCGCTTTCCACAGCTGGTTAAATTTGAGTGGACACTTGACCCAGGCTAAGCCAATCGGAGTCCTTTCCCTGGGAATTTGGAATTGGAATTGGAGGTAAAGAGCAGCAATCTATGTAAATGGACCCTTTCTCTAGGCCAGATTCCCCATTGTCCAGTAGTATCCAAGTACAGGGGCAATGGCATCCTTTCCCTACTACCACTACCCTCCTCTGAGGTCAGGGCCTACCCTCTATGGTGAAAGGTTTAGGAATGTCCTACTCTGTTGAAAAAGCCTATTATCCTCGTTGGACAGATCAGATAGGGATCCTCAAATTCCTGAGTCTGGGAGGCCCCTTTCTGTTGGATGGGCCAAGATGATATGATATAGTAGCTGCTAAAAGTGAAAGGGCATCTATAGGTAGCAAGGTAACAAAGTTAAGCTAACTGTGGCTCCTTGGCCCACCCCAAACCAGGACAAGTATGGGCTCATTCCAGTAGTGACTCATGGTCTATAGGCCTGGTTGGACTCCCCAATGTGGCTCCCAGTCCTGGTGAATAAGGTTCTCAGAGTCTCTCTAGGCCAACACTGCCTCTATCCATGGGGCTCCCCCAACATCTTTGTTCACTATCCCAGGCTCCAGTGACCTCGCCTTCCTTCTCCCTGGGGAGGGGATGGTTATAGTTGGGGACTTTTTTCAGTCTCTTTTCAAAGTATTGCTGTTAGGACATAAATTCTATGCCTTGCTTCCTTCAAGGTCTTTCTCCTCACTTTTCACAATCTTTTTTTTTTTTTAATCTCAATAAAACCTACCTCATTCAAATCAAAAGCTTTGGCTTCTGTGTATGTGTGGGGACAGTGAATACATAGGGAATCTCTGTACCTTCCCCTCCATTTTGCTCTGAACAGCTCTAAAAAAAAAGTAAAGTCCTCCTGAAACAACAACAAAAGCTGTGGCTCTCAGAACTGTTGTTTCTGATAGCCTTTTACAAAAAAGCCATTTTGTAAATAAATTTTAAAAAAGCAAGTATTGACTCTTTATCTTTAAATACCAGCTGAATCCTTCTTAATTCTCTTTTTGTCAATGTGGTTGGCTCTGGAGGAGCAGAAGGAAGCACAACACACACACACTTCATAGTTCAAGAAAACACCTCACTATGTGGGTAAACTCCCTATTATTGGCAGTCATACTCCACCCTGTGAGTTAGGCAGCAGGTAAAAGCCAGTTGGTGGGGAAAATAATGAAGAGGACTCACAAAGAGAAGTAGAGAAGACAACGATGAGAGGACTATCTGTGTTCCTGATACATTTTAGTTTCCCAGTGTTTGCCAAACTAGAGCTACCCTTTTATCCTCATATACTTATATATCACTGTGTTTTTAAAATAAAAATTTTAATTTTTCTTAAGCTAGCTCAAGTGAACTTATATATTTAGCAACCAAAACAGCGCTAATTAATATAGTTTTATAGTTTCAAAGCTAATCTATATTTTCCCAAGTCTTTTAAAAAACACTATCAAGATTCACATTAGTAGGTGATTAAATTGTCCTATAACATTTTTATGCAAGTCCATGTTATTTATTGCAACTCTGTAATTAACATTTTCCTGTTGTAGATTTCAGAATGTGGTTGCAACATAAAATCTTTAGTGTTGGTACCCATCTGGAAAGAGACATGAACAAAATAATAGACTACCTTCCCATGCTAACTGGTAGTCGCTGGGCTAGGAACATCTCCAGATAAAGGCTTTCTGGGAGCGCTGAGGAGTGGCAGGACGAGACTGGATCTTGGGAGCAGGTATCAGTACTGCATCCTCGGTTGGCCACCAGATGCTCCTGATGTTGATTCTCTGCCCTTGATCTCAGGTCTGTCTCCTAATAGGGATGAAGTCATTGTCTTTCTCTGTTATTTTCAACTCTACTCTTCAACACTCTTTTTAGGGAAATTCTGCAAGTGCTCTTCTCAGGAATTTTGCTCCTCTGGCTCCTACTGAGTAGGTAGTAATATGGCCCAACTTCTCACAGCTCATCAGAACAAATTCCTGCCTTAGGCTGGAGCAATCAAATTCTCCCTGTAGGGAACCTGGAATTGAGCTTTTGGACACTCCCATCAGTCTTGGTTGGGTCTGGCAGAAAGTCATTGTCAGGCTAAGCCAGGCAGCCTGAAGCAGACACTGCTGGTTGTTAGGAGAGCAGATGTGCAGAGGGAAGGGGCAATGAAGATGTTTTCAGCCTCTCACAACTGAAAAGAAGAGTGTTTGCTTCTGAATTCTCAGCTTCTTGGGCTTCCAGTTCTAGCTGCAGCTATGCTAATTTCTACCCTGGGTAGGAATTCCTACCCGTGAGATATTCTTGTATTCTTCCAAAAAAACTTCCCTGTGTGCTTCAACTGATTTGAATGGGTTCTACTCCAGTCAAATAAGAGCTCACTGTAGGGGTCAGTCACCATACAACTGATAGAGTATGTAGCTTGTCACCCACTCACCTGATTCTCGAAACAGGTAATATCAGAACAAAAGAACATAATCCAAGTTTATTTTTTCATTTTCCATGTATCTTTCCAAGCAGAGAAAAGTGTTTCAGTTTCTCAAATTTGTTTTTTAATATGAACAGTGGTTTAAGAATTTGTTTTACAAAATGCTATTTTATTTTAGTTGCAGGTCTAGATGTGAGAGCTAAAAATGATCTATGCCTAAGATATGGATGACATATTTAGGAGTTCTCATTTTAAATAACATTGAGAACATCAGATGCTTTACTCACAAATTTCAACTATTTGTGGGGTGATACTGTGTCAGAAAGTCACTACCATCTGTACAGTTCAGACTGAACACTAATGAATGAAAAAACTAACTGAAAACGGAGCTCCATCTTTGTCCAAAATAGATATAGACAACTTGGTTGCAGTTTTCCTAGATGATTAAAGCTAGAAGAGATCAATGGGGTTAGAGCTTCTTAACCTGCAGTCCATTTTGTATTGGGTGAGGCTGTGAGTCCACTGAAGCTTCTGCAGAAGTCGAGCCTGTGTGTATTATGAAGAGAGGATCAGTGGACTTCATCAGATTATCGAAATGGCACATGACACAAAAACTTACCCACCAGTGAAAGCCCAGCCTCTTGCACACATGAGGACATTAAGGCACAGCAAAGATGGGACCCGGTAAGTCACACATAAAGACAATGGCAGAGCCAAGGACTGGAATCCAGGTGTCCTGAACCTTATCCAATGTTCTTTTGTTGCAGGACACCACCTTCTGAGTGCTCAAATAAAAGCCCTTTTATTTTTTATAAGTAGGATTGTAACAAATAAGTAAAGCATGTTCATTAATGGAAAGAAAAATAGCAGATTCCAAGAATTTCTTTCACAGCAACTGTTAGCCATAACTTAAACATTGTAAGAATAACTTCACGATTCTTGGGGATACTCATGGAATTTGGCAAGGTAGTGTCTGTACCTCACAAAAGTCTGTGACTATTTTAGAGCAGCTGTATGTCTTTCACATGCCATAATTTCACCTTCATCCTGGGATTTGGGGATCATCTCATGATTGACATTTTACAAGTGAGAAAACTGAAGGTCAAAAAGCTTTAATGACTTGCTTAGAAGTCTCATACTTGAAGGTAAAACTATTTATAAAACTGGGGCTTTTTGACCCCTGGTCTTTTGATCTATAGCATATACCTTTGAACTACCAAAGTAGACTTCAAAAGTATACCAAAGTATACTATCAAAGTATAGCAAAGTATAAGGGACATGCAGCTATAGACCTGGAGATACCAAGTGATTTGTTGGTGGCAGTCAAATAAGTAGTAGATGAGCCAGGACTCAAAGTCATGTTGCCTGAATTTTCTCTAACCACTAATTGTTTGGGGATGTAATTAAAAAAAAAAAAAAAAACTCACCCAGTGGTGAGGTGGGATGTTACGTCGGGCTAGGGAGAAAGCGACCTGGGGTCTTACCCTGGCTCTGTCACTTACTGGCTGTGAGACCATGAACAAGTCCCTTCACAGCTGGGCCCGTGTTCATTCTGGGACTTGAGCAGGTAATCTCAACATTCCACACTCTTTCAAAGGACAAGTTTTCCTTAGATCCTTCTGTCTGTATTGTGTGTCACAGACCATGTGGTAACATTTACCTCATTTGAATTCCATCCGCAGACAAACAAACATAAAATGGACATCTTGTGAGAGGTTTTGACAGAATGAAGTGCATTTTAAAAGCTACTTTTATGAAGTTAAAAACAGCAGATTACAAAGAATGAGGCTAATTAGCCTAATTTCCTTAATTTAGAGGTTTTTTATAAAAGTTAATTACCTTGTACTTTAGCTCAAGGATTGTAGGCGACTAAAATTTTAATTTTTATAGCTGTTTACTCCCAATTCCTACGTTCTTTGAGTTTGGGTAGGTCCTGTCTTCCCAAGCTGCCAGGGTGCATTTTCCTTTTAGGCTGTGTACATTCACTCCCTTTGGTGGCAGAAGCAAAGAACAGATGTATCATCAAGTTTATTTTCACGGAATTAAAGTCATTAAAAGTCATCATTTCTGTGAGATTAGGGAGAATAGTTTTAGGGTTAACCACAGCTACAAGAGTGTTTTAATCATAACTACCCTTCCCATAGCATGAAGAAAACAAGTAATTTTAGAGGTTAAAACATATTTCAGATCTTTTAGAAAACATATTCATTGGTAAATTGTTATTGTTTTATTTCAAACATTATCTTCGTTCTTGATTTTTGCTATTTTTGAAGCCATAAAAATGGTAAATTAGCAGTGATCAAATAAATGAAGTGTTTTAAAACAAAGAAAACAGGGTTATTGTAAACAGCCTATGTTTTTGACGGTGGCCTTGGCATCATGGGTCAAGAATCATTAATACAGGGACCAGCACAAATAATGCCCCATTTTATTACAAAATCATAAGCATGTAATCTGTAACATAAAAATATCACAGTCAAGCACACCATATAACATTTTAGGTGAAATGTTCAAATTAAAACTATGAATTATTACACCCATATTATTACCTGACCAATCACACTCAAGCAGGCGTTACTACTGCCAGACCCTGTGTTTTACAATACAGGGCAGTAAGTAAAGCTATTTAACCTTCTATGATGAACAAGGGATGTGGTATTTATCAAGAAAGAACCAACCCTTTGATTTGAATAAGAGATGGCTTATATCAGATTTATTACTAATTTTAATAGTCTTTCTACTTAATTAGCATGTTGTATTTTACTTTACCAAGTTGCATTTTAAAAGCACACTAATTATTCTTCCCAGTTAATGTGTTTGGTAGCACTCTCTTAAAGGTTAACAGTGACCTCCTTAATATCTATCTAATCCAACAGCCTATTCCCATCTCACTGGACTCATCTAATCTGACATTACTGATGACCTCTACTTAGTGGCTTCCAGGATGTCTCTTTTTCTCTCCTACCTCTCTAACTGCCCTTTCTTAGTAGATTTGGTGCCTCTTGTCATTTCACATGCTCTACATAAGTTAATATTCTCCAGGAGGCTATCTTTAATTATCTTCTATTTTTAATCATTCTCATTCACTCCCATGGCGTTATTGGTTTATGAAAACCAGTAACTCCCAAACCTATGAGCTCCAGGTTTTTGTTTCAGGGAAATCCTACATAGCCCCACTAAGATAAACTGAAGGCCTCTCAGATTTAACATGTCAAACAGAGCTCATGGTCCCCACTCACTGTGGAAGGCAGCCTCCAAGATGGCCTGCAAAGATACCCATTTACTGCATTCACACCCTAGAGTGAAGGCAGAGAATAGGTCTGGGAGATGGGTACAGTTGGTAATTCTTTCTCTTATTCTTTGCATTTGTTCAGAATAATGTTGTCTGTTTCATGGTTCAAGTTCATACTTTAATTTGTTCTATGGTCACCTGGTCCTTAGGTGAGCCTTAAAAATGTTCATGATGATCATTTTTTTTTTGTATTAGAAAACCCTTGATTTAAAAAAAACGTTTTAACAAAACAATGCATAATTTCTTTATCTTAAAAAGACCCTCAATTTAAGAAACAAAGTACAATAATTACATTTGATTTTGAGTATTTCTAAAGCTATCAGTACTTGCATGCTGCTTCCTCCTTGGCCCTCCCATGACTGTCTCATTGGAGCCCTCACATTGGCCTACAAAAAAGGAGCTGGAGGTGACTTATATTTTTCTAATCTACAGTCTGAATTTTCTTTTCTCATTAAGAACAGAAACCAAAGCAGAAACAATTATCACCTGCAAACTAACTTGTCTAAAACAAGTATTATTGAATACCAAACTCTTTCCTCAAGTTCTTTTGGAAAGTGGTGCTAGTATTCCCTCATTTTCCCAGGTATGACAACCATGGATAATTTTTATGTAATTGGTCAATATGTTTCTTCCTCATGAGCCAGACATTTATTTTAATCTGTTATCAAGTCCTGCCACTCATCATCAACAATCACTGTCTTCTGTTAGAGAGCGAGTGTCCCTCAAGGACAGGGATGATACCTTTGTATCTACAGTTCCAAACATTGTACCTGGATATTTTTAAGCGGGTGGCTTGACAAACGTTTACTTAATGAATGAATTATTGAATGCTTGGATAGCCTTCATTCTTGTTCCCCTTGGTGGTTATTCTCACAGCTCAAGTTCAATTTGACCACCTGCAGGCTAGACACTGCAATAGCATCCCAGTTGCTTCTTCCACGTGCCAGAGCTAGAGTCAAACCTTTTGGGAGCTCCTTGGAACACCTTATATTAAGGATCCAATTTGTATTATTTTTTATTTCCAGATTTAAAAAATAATTATTAGTTTTTCTATTACCATTTAGTCCCCTTCGACTCCCCCACCCCCTGCAATCACCACACTGCTGTCCATGTCCATGAGTCCTTTTCTTTGTGCTCAACCCCTCCTCCCACTAACCCCTCCCCACTAGCTGTTACCCTGTTTTCTATGAGTCTGTCTCTATTTTGCTTGTTCACTTTGTTCCTTAGATTGCACATATGAGGTGAATCCATATGGTATTTATCTTTCTCTGACTGGCTTATTTCACTTAGCATAATGCTGCAATGACATAGGGGGTGCTTATGTTCTTTTGAATTAGTGTTTTGAGCTCTTTTGTATATATTCCCAGAAGTGGGATCATTGGGTCAAAAGGCAGATCCATTTTTAACTTTTTGAGGTAACTCCATACTGCTTCCCACAGTGGCTGCACCAATCCGAATTCCCACCAACAATGCGAAAGGGTTCCCCTTTCTCCATGTCCTCATTGGCCCTTGTTGTTTGTTGATAATTTGTATAACTTTGTCCTTATGTTCCAAACATTTTCAGACTATTTCACTCCCCTCCTCAAAAGCTTTTAATTGCTTCCCAAATTAAAGGAGAACTCTGTATAAGTTTCAAAAGTTAGTGGGCATTGTTTTTTGGATGTTTCATCTTAATTTTTTATTTGAATTCTCTGCTCTAGTCCATTAAATTTCCCAGTGGTACCTAAGTGTGATTTTTCTGTTGTCTTACCTGGGCCTTTCCTATGTGCTAGTCCCAAAGCAGTACAACATCCTTTCACTTCTCAGCCTAAAGACCTGCTTTAGAATGGCTTGGTATTTACTTCCTTTAGGAAGCTTCTGCTGGAATCTAGATACCACTAACAACTAACCAGCTGAGGAATACTCATATATAGCCTAGTTGTTTCCATAGGTGAGTATAGTTAGGATTTATCTGCATTTTAGAGTTAACTGTGTTAAAGTGTAAAATGTTTACACATTGCAGGCCACTGGGTTCAAAGGATATTTGACAGGATAGGGTGCAAGTGGACTTTGGCATCAAACAAGTGGACTGGCCCATTACTATTATACTTATTAGCTATATGATAACTTGTTACCTAACTCAAGACCTCCATGTTCTCACCTGCAAAATGGGGGTGATGATTACCTTCTGGAGTTGCAGAGAGGATGAAATGTATAGCAGTTTGTGTAGTGCTAGGTAATGGGAAGTTTGATATATAGCACTCCTACAATTACTACTAGATTAAGAGTATAAACTTCAATTCACCCTGTCTGGTGTGGCTTGGCTGGGCACCTCCCCAGGAAGTGAAAGGTCACTGGTTTGATTCCCTGTCAGGGCACATGCCTGGGCTGCAGGCTTGGTCCCTGGTTGGGGTGTGTTCAAGCAACCCATCTTGCATTGAGGTTTCTCTCCCTCTTTCTCCCTCCCTTCCCTTCGCTCTACAAATAAATTTAAAAAATCTTAAAAAAAGAGTATAAGCCTCAGTTTGAGATCATTTGCTTTACAAAGAGTTAGTTCTTGTCTTTTTAATAAGGGAAAAATAGAAGAGTGACTTATCTCTCCTTTTAACTATCATAAACTATTGTTTAAAGTCTTGGGAAATGAGATCCTTCTCTTTTCTTTTAAATATATTTTTCTTCTTTGAATAAATTAGATGACCTCAAAATTATTTCTCTTTGAAATGCTATTTTTTAAAAGTATAAATTGCCTTTTAATTACACAAAGTACCTGGCTACATCTATATCTATTCATTATATAAGCTGTTTTGTCTTCTCCCTAATAAAAATCAGAAAGATGTCTAATTTCAGAGTTAGCCAATAAATGCAAAATTCATTAATTCAATATATTGGGCATATTCTTTCTGATGATAGAATAACTGGCTGAAATCAGAAAGGAAAAGGATAATCTAGTCCATTTTAACTGTTGGCGGAAAATATCCCTACATTGTGCTGCCAGGGACCTAAGGGTGGATGGAAAGTGTGTGCAGCCCTTGAACACAGGGTTTAGGGGTGCCAATCCCCAATCAAAAACCCACATATAACTTCTGACTCTTCAAAAACTTAACTACTAATAGCCAATAAACTAGAAGCCTTAACTAGTAACATACAGTTGATTAACACATATTTTGTGTTACATGAGTTATATACTGTGTTCCCACAAGGTAAGCTAGAGAAAAAATGTTAATAAAATTATAAAATACATTTAGAGTTTATTGGGAAAAAACCTGTGTATAAGTGGACCATAGTTCAAACCCATGTTGTCCAAGGGTCCACTGTACTTTTTTTGGAAACATAACTGAAACGATGAGATCTGGAGGGCTTATAGTGTAAGAATATGGTACCAAACAAATCACTTTGTCTTCTGGGAAGGACAATAAATAGCAGGGTATGGGGCTAGGCCACAGATGTTTGGTTTAACAGTTCACAGTTGGGGCTGGTAGGTAGTCTCAGAAAATTATAAAATGCTTCTGCTGAGCCAGTTACCGGTAAGATTCCACCTACGTACGCACTACTTAAATATCTTCCTACATACTTGAGCCCAAGTGACCTGTCAGCAGAGGGTGTCTGTGACAGTTATAAGGGGATGGCCTTACTAGTTTAGGATTGTGTGTAGGTGTTGAACATGGTGCTTCAACATAAATTTATGAGGTGCAAACTTCTAATGCACAGATGACTCATAAGGTTTCAGAATGTGTAAATATGAAGCACAATCTAACTTACACCGTCACTGCTGCTCACCCACAGCAAAACTAGCCTGGGTTTATTACCAAATTGTTTAGATTACCAGGAAATTCACAATATTTGTCGATGAGAAAAATACTTGGGTTGATTTTAACATTTGCGTGGCAGTACCACCTTGAGAGATAAATGTACCTAATCTGCATTTTGCAACATTATTTGATGACAGCATTCACTTAACTCCATTTCTCTGAGACTGTGAAGTCAATTCTTTTGAGATATAACATTGAAAAACTATAGACAGCAAGTGTATAATAAAAAAATTAAACACATGTGCTTACTTAAGTGTTTTGAATCAGGCAATAAAACAAAGGATCATAACTAAACATCTCATATGGATGTTGACATAAAACTATGATTCGTACTTTATGTGATTCATTTCCAATGTTCCTTGTTTGAGAGTTTTATCCAATTGTTACAAAAGTGTCATAAAATTTCCTTTAATTGAAGAACTGGTAAAGACTAGATCTTTAACAATATTGAAGTGATACCCTGTAAGTAGATTATTTAGCTATCAACCCTGGAAATTGTGACCAAGTAGATACAACTAGGAGACCCAGAACTCAACAGGATGTTTTAATAATTAAAAATTTTGGGGCCCTTAAAATACAAGAATATGAAAGAATAAAGGAATTTAATTAACCAACTTTGTAAATGGAACCAATCATTATTCACAGTTCCCATAAAAGTGGATAAAATTTGCTAAACTTATAAAGATTTGTAAGTTGAACTTAAAAAATAAATGTCTATCTTTTTCTGAACAAAAAAATAAAAAACACCTTTGAGGGTTTTTTTTTTTTATTTTCACAGGTCAGTAGAAACAGACGCTAGAAAAGAGGTTTTAAGAATGCAACTGTTTGTTGCATACTAAAAAAATGAATTTAAAAATTAAAACTCTTAGCCCACCCATTTAGCTTTCGATCACTTCTACGTAAAATAAGATTCATCTTGCAAGGTCCTATAGTTAATAGCAAGGTTTCTGGACTTTAGATCTTTTTTTTATTAACTTTTAGGCCCACTTGAGAATTTCATTTATGAGGACACCCACACATAATAACGAATAAACAAACTTGGATTCCCTGAAACACCACCCATGCACACAGCTGGACCATAAGGTGGTTTTTATTTAAATAGCAGCTACCATATTTGGTCATATATTTCGAACTGTAATAAACACAGAACATTTACTCAGTCCTAATTTCAGCTATTTACTAACTGAATTCATTTCCCGTAAGAGACAGACTTCCTAGTTTCATTAGGTTAATACCTTGGTTCATTTTCTTTTGAAGACTCAGTGTAGTATTAAGTAGTCATAAACAAAGTAGGTATTGTGTCAATAACAAACCATGTTAGGAAATTCCATGCATGCATACTTAGGTTTTAAGTCTTAAATATCATCAACTATTATTGTAAAGATATACTAGCTGCTAGTAGCTGTGTAATCACTAAATTCCAAAGCTTTTACCCAAGTGGTTTTACTGATTAAGAACAGGAAAAAGCCCATCTTTTTTCTCCTGTCTTTTGACATATTCCATGGACTGTCAAAAGAATTACTACCAAGAAGATCTAACTGGCATTCAGCTTCAAAATAAAACGGTAATTATTTTCTTTAAGTGGTCTCAAAGTGAAATGCACTGCGACTATGGCTTTATATCACATCCTAGTGCTTTCCGTTAAGCATTTCAGTCCTGGTCAATCTCTTCCGAGTCTCGCGAAATGGGCTTTCTTTCACCTGTAACATCGAATGCACTTAAATGTCAGCTCCTTATTCATCTCAAGTGTGTAACTTATCTGAGTGGTAATAGTTTCAATTCAACTAGGTACTGGGTTCCCAAAGGGAAAGGATCAGGTAGTATTTCTTCTGTGGCCTTCACCCTCACTACATCAACTAGCACAGTGCCTGACACTTTGAAGCTCTTCATCAATCTTCTAAGCTCATCAGTTAAAACTTCCAGCTGGGCCAGTGTGGCTCAGCGGGTTGGATCATCAACCCATAAGCTGAAAGGTCACAGGTTCAATTCCCAATCAGGGCACATGCCTAAGTTGCAGGGGCAGCCCAGTTGTGGAATGTACACACATATGAGAGGCAACCTGTCAATGTCTCTCTCTCTCCCTCCCATCCCCTCGCTCTAAAAATCAGTAAGAATGCTCTCACGTGAGGGAAAAAAAAAACTTTGTTGCAAAGCTTTTGTTAATTTTCTGTGACAGGTTAGTTCAATTTCATATAATTAAGTTAATATACTAAAGCCAAATCACATGAATGTGTTAAACATTAGTATACTATAAATGTTAAATCTCAACGTTCCTTTTACTTATTAACTGCTTAGTTGGTCAGATACAGTTTTTACACTGTCTTTATGAACTTCTTGTTAGAACAAACTAAACTCTCTTGGCTAGACCAGAATCCACTGAGTATCTTTCCAGGTATGAAGACAGCTGGCAGTAATATTTAGTCTTGACTTAAGACATAAGACTCTGGCCCCTAAATCCCAAGCCCAGACCAAGTACTCAAAGAGGGAGGCAAAGTAGCTAATATCACCTACTGTAGAAAGTGCTATGTAGAAAGTTCTATAAACATAAATGTGTGAGGCACAGAAAATCTTTATTGCCACAGGAAGCAAGTGCACTCGTCCCACCTCACCAACAGCTTTACGAGTCACAGAAACGCAGACTTCACATAATAAAATACAACACAGACTGAGGGAGAAATGGTCCCTTGTACTATATTGGCTGTAATACTGAGGTAACCAATTGACCTTGTTCAGTGAAAATACCTAACAAAATGAAAAAAATCAACCTGTTGTAACATCCAATTCATATATACAATTCAAATAAAAATATATATTATTTGCTTCAATGTATAGCAAATTTAATACATTAGTGTTTATAAAATAAAAACTGTATTCTACTGAAATTTTTCTTGTGCTTCCCTCTTATCAATAAGCTTGAAAGACGAGAAAAGTACAATGCTTAAGGAAACATTTATAGATTTAAAGATGCAGTTTGTGGGGCCATAAAAGATGGATAAATAATATTAGTTGGACAATTATAGCATCTTCAAAAATTGTTGCTTATTAAAATCTCCAAACTTGAACTATAAGACACAATTCTAAAATTCTAAAATTTCTCAAAATAGATTAGAATACAGGAAATGTTTCATGAAACTACTGAGATACTAACCAGTTCTATGGCTAATATTAAAAACTGAACAATCTATTTAAATCATATTCATACTATTTCTACACATTGAACAATATAACCACAATAATCAACCTCAAGCTAGCAACAAAGTTGCAAGATCCATAAAAAGCTTCTTTGGGGGCAAAACACTATGGTACAATTAAAACATTTAGGAAGGGAAAAAAGCCTTGTAATAGTACAGAAGTTGTTTGCCGGTGTTTCTACTGTAAAGCTGTTCTACAAACCAAAATGAAAAAGCAATTATATATGTGACAGTGATTAGAGACTACAGTACAGACATTTCATCTAACATTTGGCAGATGAATTTTACTATAGCAGATTATGACTTAATATTTTTAAACAGTTATGACCTAGAGCAGAACTGAGAACAAAACCCCCCCACATATTCCAAGTCAATATGCTCTTCTCAGCAACATCTGGATTTAGATGAGTCTGGAGGAAGTAGGTATAGCTGTAAATATCTTCTCCTCTTAAACCAGCAGGAAAAATACAAGTTGGTAATAGCATTTTATTTTTTTACTATGGACTCTAATGTGAAATTCTCATAAGTATGCACGTACACTATTAACATTTAAGCACACCCCCACATGTATGCACATAGACCATTAAATAGGGGGAATTAAAATGTATTTTCAAGTGAAAATGAATTTTTTTAAAAATCTGCATTCACAAATCTGAAAGGTATACAAAAGGAAATTATAAAATAAATAAAGAATATATGTCAAGTAAACCACCATGGAAATATGCCTGCAAATGCGGATGTAGTGATTGTCCACACTTGTGAAGGTTTGGGTGGGAAGACATTCCCTAGGGATTGCAATTTAGTTTCTTTGATTCCAGTATGTAGAGAAGAATTTCTGGATATAAAATGGTATTTACTTTATTATATATTACAGTCTTTGTTAACAGTCACCATCTTTATCACATTTAGGGTTAACTTACTATATCTTAATCTACTTAACACATTCTGAAATGGCAATGTTTAAGTCAAGGTTTTTACACATCAGTCCACTTGTTTCAAGTTCTCTGTCCAAGTAATAGCTCCCTATTTTTGTTATATCTTAAGTAGCTATCAGATAATGCCATCTGGGTCAACTAGGTAAGAAAGATTTTCTACTGTGTTCCTCACCTTTTTAACTTTAATATTTACTAATTGTGTACACGTACCCAATTAAGCCAGTAAAAAGAACATTTTACTACTATAAAGTTCACATTTCCTATTAAACAAAATCAGTTCCATCAAATACTAAATCCATAATACTTTCCTTGGTTTAAACTGAGTGTTTGCTAAATTCCATTCTTCCAAAGTCACTTGCAACCTTGCCAATAACTACATTACTTGAACTTTCTTTTTTATGACTGCAAAGATTCTAAACTCTGACACATGATAATACTTATGCTAAATACACTTAAAGTAGACAATGAAATTTCAAGTAAAATAAACTATCCACATCTACTGGACCAAATAGGTCTCAACATCTAGATTTTACTTCTATAAATTATACAAACACATTGTACATTCTTAAATAATAAATGCTTACAATATTAATTTGTAAGCCTTTCCACATAAAATGACTTACACAGGAATGTGAATGGATCAATATTTTTGTTACAACATTCTTTAAATTTTTTCCTTTGTGGCTATTGTTCTGTCCTCTCGGTTTCCACAGACCACTGTTATTAGTCCTTATGCTTTGGCTATGAAATCTGTTTGAGCTGAATGAGGCAACATTGGTTATTAAGGCTTATTTCTACGATGGAGCATTATCCTTAAAACTGATGCCATTTCCAAAGAACAGTGTGAAAATCACAGCTATCTTGAATCTTCAGGCTCTGTTTTAATGACTTTCTTTTCTAGAGTGAAAGCTGAGTGAGGGTAGTCTTTTAAAATCCCAAGGCTCTCTGCATAAAAATAGAAACACAAAGTGTATTGATACTTTAAATCAATGGATCACAAAAAACAAATTCAAACAAACTTATAAAACAAACCCCCAAACTCCACAGCAAATAGTATCAATTATTCATAATTCTGCAATGACACATAAAAACTTTATAGAGTTTTGGTTAAGGGCTTGGATTCTGTATTTAAATTCCATCTCTGCCAATTACTAGCTGTATCTATCTCTGGGCAATTACACAGCTCTCTAAGCATTAGTGTCTTCATCTATAAACTGGGGATAGTATCTCTATAGGGCGGTATGAGTTATGTTATGAAATGCATGTAAAGCATTTAGCATATAGAACATATCTTTATTTAATGCTTGGTCCAATATGATAAATAACATATATAAACTAAAACCAGTCACTGATATACAACAAAATTACTAGTCAAAATATTTATGACCAACAAAGAAAATGACATAGAAAAACATCTTCCATGTTTAAACATGGAACTTTTTTTTAAAGATTTTATTTATTTATCATTAGAGAGAGGAGAAGAGAAGAAGAAAGAGAGGGAGAGAAATATCAACATGTGGTTGAACAACAATGTGTGGTTGCCTCTCACTCACTCTGTCCTGGGGGCCTGGCCAGCAACCCAGGCATGCACCCTGACTGGGAATCGAACTGGCAACCCTCTGGTTCACAGCCAGCATTCAATCCACTGAGCTACACCAGCCAGGGCCAGAACTATTTTTGAAAGTTTCTCTAGCCATGAAACTTGAAGATGTGAGAAAGAGGAATAAAAGAATGAAAACTCTGCTTTTGTAAGGAATCATTCCTTGGAGTTGTGCCTGTATAGTTATTTCAATCTCACACAAACACGACCGAATGACGATAAAATGTCATATTTATGTGAAGTACTAGTGCTGGGGGATACATACACACACACGCGCGCACGCGCGCACGCACGTGCACTTTGAAAAACATTCTAGAGAGGTAACCAATACTAATATCTTATCTGAAATTAAGCAGTTCAATTTATAAATTTACTCTCCGCATACAGAAATGGATTTTAAATTCAGCAAAAAAGAGTAATAAAAATAGTAGCTACCACTTACTGAATTCCTAACAGCCAGACAATTCATATACATCATCTTGCCTAATCTTCATCACTACACTATGAGGGTGAAATTATTTCTATTTTACAGAAGATGCAACTGACTTTAAGTGACTCCTAATTTTATTTTAACTTAAAGACTGAATGATACCAGATTCTTTCAAATGGTTTTGGTCTCTAACAATTTAACTTTGTCTAACCTAACTCACTTTACTTGGGTAAAAATATGTAAACATCTAACTATAATAAGGAACAACTTATACTTTTATGGAATTCTGAACTATGAATATCATTTCCAAAATGCATACACATGAAATATGTCTTTCTGTATTTCAGAAAACCCTTGTATTCTGAAATACAAGGGTTTCTCAGCATGAGGGCAAACATGTAATCCATCAACTTCATGTTATGAAAGGCCAGAAAAAAAGACAATTACATAACTCAAACCATCCATTTATTATTTGGTTTAAAATTTTGTATAAGAGTCACCATTCATGAAGAGCTAATCAAAATAATCTCAACCTTCCTGAGATTTTCCCTGTCAACTCTTTGGAATACTAGGTTCTCAGAAAGACCAGCTATTATTATGCCAATCTATTATTTCTTCCAAGGGGAAGAAAACTGACTAGTAACAACATTATCAGTAATGACCTTTCTTGGGGGTGGGAGGAAACAGTGGGAGGAAGAAGAATAGAACTTAAAGATGCTTTATTCAAGTTTTTCTCTCTCTAATTATATCCCATATTCTCACCTGATGAGTGGGACTTGGCCTCGCCGGAGTAAAGTCTATTCAGCTCCCCATCCACCACAAAATGATGGGGTTGTCTGTTCTGTATATTAGGCATTCGGAGATTCAGAGGTCTTTCTCCTAATGACAAGGGGGGCAAAGCAGTATGAATACTATTAAAAACACACCATGGTTTTTCTTAAAAATTATTTCCACAAATTGCCTCAACACTTCTTAAGAAAGTAGTAAGGAAAGTCAATGGACATTGCAGATTTTAAGTAATAACTGAAGAAATATTTTAGGAAATAATATGAGGGAAATGGCAATTCACGTTAGCCCCAAGGTTTACAATCCTGTGAGAGCATTTTTAAGAGCTATCCATTAATTAAACAAAACACTGAGATTTCCAGTAAGCACTCCAAATTTGGCATACAATACACCCCCCTCCATAAGGCATATTTTTACTGGTGCAACCATTTTGCCAAGGCATGTCATTAACCTCATAATAACAAATACTAGAGGAACAGAGGTGGCTTTAAGCCAATTGCCTCTTATTAAAAATAATAACAAGACCTATTGTAAATCCATGAAAAAATAGAATTATCACAGATACGGTAAAAATGCTTTA
Organism: Anoura caudifer; assembly: GCA_004027475.1. Taxonomy (NCBI): domain Eukaryota; kingdom Metazoa; phylum Chordata; class Mammalia; order Chiroptera; family Phyllostomidae; genus Anoura; species Anoura caudifer. Next base: position 28,307 of record PVKU01006713.1, read on the forward strand.
AATACCAAAGCATATTCTGTCATAAACCTAAATCCATCACACTTAGCAAATTGCCACCCCACAGTGAATTATCCTGGTGTTACAAATTAGTCATCAAAATCTTTCATTAATGCTTTTGCTTCTTAACTGTTAAGCCTCAACTGTCAAGGATAACTGAGTAAGTTAAACAAAACCTCAACTAAAAAGTTTCTGTAACGTTTTAAAAAGGAAGAATGTTCTCCTCCACTAGTCAGATCTGCTGACATGTATAATATTTTACTCTACAGTTGGTGAATGCTTAATATGGTATTCTTAAAAAGAGATCTTATTTTTCTGACAATAGTAACCACTCTCTAGAAAGTGTAACAATAATACATTAAAAAAGATCCTACAAAACTAGGTTTTCTTCACTTAGTGCTATTTGAAACTAGAGGATATATTTCTATACTTATATACTGCACATCTCCCTCCACTAGAGTGAGCAGGGATATTATCTTGTTCACTGCTGCATCTTCAGTGACTAGAAGCATGCCTGGCACATAGGAGGTACTAAAAAAAAAATGTAGAGCGAGTGAATGACAATGATTTGAGATTTTCTTCATGTGTGAATAAAGAAAAAATGAAATAAATTTTAAAATGGTAAAAATACTCATAAATCATCATTTCCGAACCTAAGAGTTTAAGAGGACAATTTCCAAAGAGCATACCACACAAAATATTTTCACAGGGACTGCTGGACAATGTGAAGCCTGAAAGTAGACAAAATTTCTTGAGGTCTTTCCATTCTTATACTGTATCTTAAAACCTCTGTGCTTGGTCGTAATACTTTAGGAAGCAGTCACCACATTCTTCTCTTAGGAACCACATACTACAAATTTCACAGACAAATCTGTTTTTGAAGTCTAAAAAAATAGGAAGTTTAGATCTTCTAAAAAACCTTTTAAAAAAGATCTCCTGGTGAATCCATTTCCTTGAGAAAAATGATAAGTATAATCAGCTCTCTTTATCCATGGGTTCTGCATCTGCAGACCAAACTGCACATCAAAAATATTTGGGGAAAAAATGTTATTTTGTTGCTGACATGTAGTATGTAGTTAGGCCTATGATGGCTGCACCTGTACTGAACATGTACAATGCTTTTTCTTTTGTCATTATCCCTAAACAATAGAGTGTAACAACTCTTTGTACAGCATTTACATTGTATTAAGTACTATAAGTAATCTAGAGATGATTCAAAGTACACAGGAGGACATGCGAGGTTATATGCAAATTCTATGCTGTTGTTATAAGGGTCTTAAGCATCCATATTTTGGTATCTGCAGGGGGTCCTGAAACCAATCTTCTAGCCCCTATTATCAATACCCAGGAACAACTGCACTCTTTACATCTCCCATTCCCACCCACTCTTTACAAAATACGTATCAGCTGGATATGCCAGCTATTATTTAAGGGTAAGGTTTAAAAAAACTTTAAAAATTAAATTTGCAGGGTGAATTCTTTCCTTTTTTGAAAATGGGACAATTTGAAAACTAATTTTGATAGAGAACCTCTACTAAAAATATCAAGATTTTAAAATCAACAATTCTTGTTTTTCTTTAAAGTACACACAATTGCGGCTCTAAAGGTGTAGTAGGTCTTTCTAAGAGATTCACCTTGTCCATCAGAGTTATCAGAAGTCAAGCCGTTAGGGCTATGCTCTTCTGAGCTTTGCCTGTAAAGTCCTGTAGATAGTCTTCTTTCAGCATGCTGCAGTCTCTCATAGCCAGCTTGGGTGCAAAGGAACTCCATCTGCTTTGCCATTACCTTATCAGGCTGCTAGTAAGTAAAAGCAAAAATAAAATCAGTAACTAAAACAATCCAGACTTTTTAATGGTTTAAAGATGCCAATTTCAGACTCCAGCAAATATACTTAGGATTCATTAAAATTAGTTCACACTTCATGCGGTACACACATTTCATAAATATGCATGGATGTCTATATCATCACATAAAATGTTAGATTTTGTGCAAAAGAAAAAAAAAGTCTTTTTGCTCAATCCCATAGAGAGAATTCCATTTCAGCTCAAAAGCAAAATAACTTGAGCTATGTTTTCCAAAGTACTGAGTCCTCTGAAAGATTTTTTTAGAATATTTTATTTACTTATTTTTAGAGAGAGGGGAAGGGAAGGAAAAAGAGAGGGAGAAGAACATCTATGTGTCAGAGAAACAGAGATCATTTGCCTCTCACACGCCCCTAATCAAGTACCTGGCCCAAAACCCAGGCATGTGCCCTGACGAGAAATCTAGCTGGCAACCTTCAGTTTGCAGGACAAAGCCCAACCCACTGAGCCACACCAGTTAGGGATGAAAGAGTTTTTTGAAAAAGGAACCTATTGCCACAGCAACATCTGCTATAAGCTGCTTCTAACACACAGGGAGGCTTGGCATTTTTATTTTAGGATTTGGCACTACACAGACTCTGATATAATGATAGTATTTTGGGGGAGAAAAGGGGTAAAATGGCTGTCCAGAAGAAGATACACCTCCCGCAAATATTAAACAATGCAAATTATGCAGAAAAACATTAGTGCCCACTAGCATCTTCACCTTCATCATGGAACGAAATGGCAGTATTTTCAACCAATCATAAAAAGACATGTTTTAAAACACACAATTAGTTGGCTAAAATATAAATTTATCTCTGCATGTGTTTTTTAAGTTCCTTCTTTATGTACTGCTCTAAATTACTTATATGTGGTATTCAAAGCAGTGTATTGGTGATATTTTGCCAAAGAATAATAGTCAAAATGTAGATATGAATCATTACCATGCTGTATAAAAGAGTAATACAAGGAAGTTGCTGTATAAAATTATTTATAAACCATCCTGATTCACAATAGTAAAAATCAATTACGTGAAATACGTTAATTTATAGAATAGGATAAAAGCTTATACTTATACTATTCTTCTGAATGCTCATAAACTAGATCAAAAGAAACAGTAATTTTAATTCATTTGAATGTGTTACTAATTAATTAACGAAATAAGACTTGAGTGGGAAATGTATTTTCCATCCTCTTAACATGAAAAAACAAAACTTGGAGCTACTAAATTTGACCAAAAGCAGCCACTAGGGAGAAGATTAACATGAATAAAACTTACAGTGTTTTCTAAAAGGTAATGTTTGGAGAAATGACTTTTTAAAATGTCGATTTCAGTGTACACAATGAAATAACAGCAAAAGTACCTAGAGCTGCATATTAATTTAACAATTTTTATTATACACTAATTGAAATGATGTAATAAAAGCTACAAGGTTGACAATTAATATTTTATGGAAAACTTGTACTATCTCAGAGTTGCATTTCACACAGACACGGTCAACATGTTGGCTGTTTCCTGGTATCAAATTGCTTCTTTTGAATTATCTTTGGTAGAGAAGCTATCTTACTTCCTACAAAACTACAAAGAATAAATAAGTATCACTGTATCAGATTCTGTTAAAAAAGATTCTGTTCACAAACCAAATCACACCAAGTTGTTACTGCTATCTTGTTGATACAGCTGTGGATCAGATGACACTCTTAAGAACAACCACATACAAAATTCACTCCTTGGATGCTTAAAACTGAAGCTAGTCTAAGCAGCCATTTATTTTTCAACCTACAGATATTATTATGAAATATTAAGTGTGGTTCACATTACCTGCGAACTAAGAGCAGCGAGTTCTTCACTCTTGGCTTTAGCCTGCTGGAAAAGAGTCTGCACGGAGTCCTGGAAATCTGGAAACCCATCCTGTAGATCAAAGAATAACTCCTTTTTACTTAGAGTTTATACATAAAATAAACATAATCAACATCTCAGGAAATAAAGCAAAGAAAACCACCTTAATCCTACTACCAGAGTAATCATGATTAAGATTTTAATGTAAATATTTCATTTTAGTCTTTTATGGTACAACTACCTTATTCTATTGTTGTAACCTCAGTAAAAACATATATGAAAAAGATAAAAGGATTTATAGATCCACATTGTTTTATATTGAAAGACAGAATTCATGATCATTGATAAAAATGGTTATAGAGCATTTCATATAACATTTCATCTAATGATTTGACTATTTAATCACTACCTTCATATTGGACATTTAGACTCTTTTCCTTACCTTTTAAAAAACACTGCAAAAATATTTTCATGGGAAGAGCATTTCACATAGTTTACATTATCCAATATAAGTGATTCCCAGAAGTAGAATTACTGCACATAGATGAACATTTTTATGTCTTTCCCATACTTTCTACAAGGGCTGTTAACTGGTTTGTTATACCATAAGTAATACATGATAGTTCTCCTGGCCAGCACTGAGTGTTGTTCTGTTAACTTTTGCCAATTTATATTTTTGTTTTTATATTCAAAAAATTTTTTTTAATTTTATTTTGTGGTTTCTTCTATTGTTATAGAGTTTAGGAAAGCATTCTGCTTTAGACATTTGAAAAGTATTCAAATTTACCCTCTAGCTTTTTCTAAGCCTTTATTTTGTTGTTTGTTTTGTTTTTTAAATTTAACTCTCTAATGCATCTGGAATTTATCTTGTTATACATAATGTGGTAAAGATCCAAACTGAATTTTCTTTAAGGTATTACCCAGTAATCTCAACCTAAACTTCTGAAGAATTTTTCTATGTTGACTTGTTTCTCCTTTAGCTTTGCATATGGCAGACAATGGAGCTTTGGAGTTAGAAAGACCTGCATTCACGTTCCACTTCCACCACTTCAGCAGCTTTGTGAAACAGAATGAGTAACTTAACCTTTTTAAACTTTAGTTTCCTCATGAAAAATAAGGATAAGAAAGCCTATCTATTAGGGTTGTTGTGAGGACCAAAAGAGATAGATAAAGTAAGTGAATTAGTGCCTTCAGCATGTAGTAACTGCCAAGTAAATGTATCTATACACACTAAATTCTGGCATTAAACAGAGCCTGTTCGGGGCACTCTACTCCTGGACAGCCCTCCAACTTAAATTATATCTATGTTACACAATGCTTTAAATATACTAGTGCCAATCTATGACATTCTTCACATTTAAAAAAAAATTTGTTTGTTTTTCCACATGAAATTTATGACTACAAAACATCATGGTAGCATGGTTTTAATAACTTCACTGAAAACTACCAAAGAATTCCTCACAGAAACTGCCATTAACTTCTACAACATTTCTCCCCTTGTTTGTCAAGCTATATATTTATACCAAAGGGTGAAGCATTAAAAACCAAAGTTCTTACAATAACAACAGAAAAAGATGTAATAACAAAATTTTTCTCTTCTTTGAAATATGAGATACTGGTTCAAAAAATTTTCCCTATCAGGGTCTTTTCAAAAAATTACTTCCTCACTACCGACCACATGTTTTCAAATATTTCACCTACCAAAACTTATTTCCTAAGTAATAATTTGCTATTTTTAAATTCAAAGCCATGAAATGGGGAAAAGAGCAAGTAAATATAACACAGTGAGACAGTCATATGTAACTTTATGGTGGGTTAATACCCACAATCAACATTTTAAAGTATTGAAAACAGTCACCTTTTTAGGCTGTAACATGTGATCAAGGACACTTGGCTTAAAGGAATGCATAGAAAACAATCATGAACTGAGCTAGAATGAACTTTATACAAGTGTATACAGTCTAAATCTAAGTCATTTCATTTTTCTTAGTCATTTAATTTTTCTCCGAAGGACTTACTTAGACCTAAAAACCCAACTTTCTCTTTAGCAAACTCTCCTTTAAGTTCTAAAGTTCACCAAGGTAAGCTGGTAAGCTAGTAGGCTTAGAAAGTAACAATAAAGGCTGCGATCATTTTTTCTGGCACCTAGAATGCAGCAGTTCCTGACCATGTTCTGTATATTACACATATTATCTCATTTAATCCCTACCACAAAACACCAGGTTTCCCTCATTGTACAGCTACAGACATGGGCTTCCAATCCTGTGCTCAAACCATAAATTCCTAGTTACCACCCTTTATGAACCTCACAACAGTAAATAGAAGCACTTCTCTTACAGTGTGCTTTTCATAAACTCAACTGGTTTAACACTGTGAGTTTAAAATCCAATTCTACCACTTATTTGCTGTGATACTGGACAGAATATTTCCTCTTTCTGTGTCTGTTTCCCCGTCCATACAATGGAGATAAAAACAGTACTCAGCTAACTCTAGAACCATTTTAAGAAAACAAAAAATTCATGAAAAAACACTTAGCATGATATTTTAGCATATAGAAATTATCCACTAAAAGTTTGCTACTGATACTTATTAAGGTGCTCCAAAAACCATCAGATTTAACCAGAGTAAAATAGATAGCATGCTATGTATCTTTATGATACTGGGGAAATATGAATAGATAAATTTTAGGGATATTTATACCACATAGACATCTTAGAGGATGAGTAGGAAATAGGCATTTAACACTAAAACCAGCAAGAGAATATTGACTATATTGTTGAAGAACTGTTTTAGTGAAAAGAGCAATGCAAAACTGGAAACACCTGTTTATTCAATCAACAAAAATATCTTGTTTGCCTAACAGGTTCTACACTCTGTACTCAATCAAGGCTGGGATACGACAACTCCTGCCCTGCTGACAAATAGAGTCTAGAGGGGGAACTGACAGAGAGATCCAGAGCAGAGCAGAGGGCACTGTTTTGGGAAGGCTAGAGAGTGAGACACCTAGTCTGAGACTTGAAAGAAGAGAGTGTCTCTAGGGTAGGAGAGCAGTACATAAAGACGCCTGAAGGCAAAAGAACAAGATACACCACAGAAGCTAAAAAAAAATAATTAATATAGGCAACATAGAGAATACACTGAGAAAGAGGGAGTGGTGAAAGAAGCAGCTTGATACACAGAGCCAAAGTTTGTGAAGCCTTGTAAACCATGTTAAGAACTTCAGTTTTCATCTTAAATGCAAAGTGAAGACATGGAAGGTCTCAAGGAAGAGACTGACTAGGTCTGTATTTTAGCAAATCCAACCCAATCTGATGTGATGGAGATGATGGATTAGGGGTGGTTCAAGGATGGTGGTAGGGAACTGGTCAGAAGGCTGTAACTGGAGAGCAAAAATGGTGGGCTAGCCCCTGACAATGACAGATACAACAAAGAAGTACACGAATTTCTGAGATAGGGCTTTAGCAACCAGGAGTTTGGTGGTAACACTAATTAGAAGAAGAAACTCAGGACCAGGAAGGAGGCTTGTGCCCTGAGTGGAGGGCAGCTACGCCAGAACCTCTGATATCTCAGAATGAGAAAGGAGTGATCTAGTCTTACGTTAGGAACTAGATGTGTGATCTCAGGCAAAAAAGTTAGCCTCATTATTTCCAGCATCTCCAATTTTTAAATGGAGATAAAACATTCTGCATTGTCTGCCCAATGGAGATTTGTGGGGATTAAATAAAGAAATACAAATGGTAAATCTCTGAAAAGTGTACATTGCTATACAAAAATATATGGTGGCACCACTGGCAGGATTTTCAAGCACGAAAACAGAAAAACTGGAAGGGGGAATGTCAAACTCTACAAGTGAAAGTTTTTGGAAAATGGACACTGCTTCCTCATTAATAAAGAGAAATAAAAGCACAAAATAAGCAATAAATAACAGTAAGTAATCAGTGGTCCTTGCAATTGAGCATATTAGTCATTCTGATTTTCTCCCACAGTCTCTGATAGTTCACTGTGGACAGGAAAAACACAGGATTGAGTAGCTATCACTTCATGACATACAAAGTAGGTTTTAGGAACACAAAATATATAACTTAGAAATAAAGGTGAGAAAAGTGAGAATATTACCAAGAAATGGTCTCTTTCACATTATGTTTGGTACAGGACTTTCGTTATGTCTCTCAAGCTTTTTTCCCCAGGAACCAGCTGTACTATACTATGAACAATTTATCTTCATGTCATATTTTTGGCGGCTGCCATTAATCACAGTGTTCCCTTACTGGCAAGACTCTGAGTCCGAGAACTGAGAAAATAAAAGATACAGAGAGGGATGCTATTTGTGACCTAATTACTCTCATCCCATTGGTCTCCATCCCTATTCCTCCTCAACCTTTCCACCAAATACTAGCAAACTGCTTTAAAGTTACCGCTTAGCTGTCTTTAAAATGACTTGTTCCAGCAGATGTTCTCAGTCTCACACGTGCATTTTTCTTTTTTCTACTCACACTTTCTGTATGAATAGCAGATTGTAATGCTTCTGTTTTTCTGATCCAGAGGGGAAGAATCTACATCAAATTAGACCAGCTTTCTTTTCAACAAGCTTAGTAACAGTGTAGGTGGATTCTGACCCTCCTCCCCCACCTTCCTCATGCTCCTACCCCCACCCCACTGGAACTGCTAGCAGATGTTTCCTCTAAGTCTTTCTTCTTCAAACCCCAATTCTCTGACTTTCTGGTCTCTATTAACAAACTTCATTTCTTTCAGCCACTTATCTCTGACTGCTTTGCACTCCCAGCCCACACAGGATCAGGAATGTTGTCACCTCCCATCTCTCTGCCTAGTCTCCAGCAATTTCAGTGAAAGAAGAAAATTTACAGATGAGATATGTACAGTTAAGAGCCCGTCTAGGCAGCTACCATCACCAGTCCTGAGAATGGTTGTTTTACAGATTCTTCCTCTCTTTCTGAGATACTATTACTTGTAACATTAAAGGTAATAACAGGGTTTGTTCCTGGAATACAGTATATTCTTAATGAAAAAGATTATCAACTAAATCAACTAAATCTACTTTTAAATAATGTTTCAAAAAAATGAGGGGAAGACAAGAGTGCCAGGGCCTTTGGCTCTTGATTTTTCATCTCCTTTAACTAGTTGTCTCCTTAAATATTTTCTGTCATAGGTACAATATAAATAAATCAAACTAATTTTTTTATTTATTGTCTATCTTCTCAATAGTTTTTCCTCATTTAAAACAATTAGTATGTCAAATGATAATGTCTTATATTTATATTAAGCTTTTATAGTTTATATTAAGTTTATATTGTTTAGAGTGTAATTTATATTGATAAGTTTTCTACTCAAGCCTTACTGTTTGTTGGATAAGTTTCCTTGGATAAGAAAATGGTAACTGCCACTCTTTTCCCTTTCTTCAAAGATTACCAGTCCCCAGCACATTTTGCCCTTCATACCATACTAGTAGCAAGAAAAGTATAATCCCAATAGTGTTTTTCACACCGAAGGTGCTTTGTGAATGTCCATTAGCACCCAGGAAGGTTGTACTGCTTTGAAGTTTAGGAGTCAGACGTAAATTTGAAGATCCTGGTTCTGCTACTAGATAGCAATATGACAACTCGGACAAGTTACCGAGCCTTTCTGGGTCTCTCCTTGGCTGTAAAACGGAAATCATAAAGCCTCCATACAGGGTAGACAAGAAGGCATGTGATAATGAATTTCACCTAGAGGGACAGACATATAAAGGATTCAACAAAAAGCAGTTATTTTTACAATGGCCCCAGCAGTTCTTTTTATAATTACAAAATATTTTTTACAAATCTGAGGTCTCTGACAAAAAAGAATAAACGTAATCCACATTCATTTTAGCTGAAAGTGGGCTCCCACATAGGGCAGATATCCCAAGTGGACAAGCTATTCATCTAGCCTGGGCAGAAATACTCCCAAACCTCACTCACTAACACAGAGGGTTGAAGAAGCACTTTCATTAGAGGCCTCATTCCAAGTGATGGGTTCCCCTAAGGCTTCCTCAAGCTAGCAGGCTTTTTCTTCTGTCTATCTCATTCCTTCCAGGAATTATAAAGTTCAAAATCCTATTTTTTAAATGTCTAATATGCCTGTAGGAAGCAGTTTTTCAGGACAATAGATTATTCTGAGTACTTTAACACAACATGTACACCAATTAAACCACCACCACCAAGCCACCAAATAAACAGCTAACTATCCCTAAGGGGAGCAATCGACCACATAATAAGAAAAATCAGACAAGGATTTTAAAACTTCATTCCATCCAATCCTTCAGAAAGAGATCAGGAAAATAATGCATTTAGCAACAAGAAAACATCTTATTGAGCTTAACAAAGCATTAATTTTATTAGTGTATCATAGGTACTGATAATGACATGGAAGAAAGTATTTTTCTTTCCCTTATATGTCTGTTATAATGTCATTTCAATTTTATATACTGGGCATTACATTTCTTTTTGTTCATTGTGAAAATTATCTTTTTAAAATGAAAAAAGTCAGCAATTTGGAATGTATGATTATATGTCACTGTCAAGGATTTTGGAAAAATAAAGATGAAAAGAGAAAAAAGGTGTCTCATGAATTTGGATCTAGTAATTAGTACTCTGTTATACTTTACAGAGAGCTAAGCTTATCTTTTTATTACTTTCTTTTAATAGAGAATTAATAAGCTAAGAATCACAAAAGAAATATTCAAATGAAATCAGAGAAACAAGTAAGTTCAAAGAATTCTAAAGTCTTTCTAATTTTACTTATTAAGTCCTTTGTGTCACTCACATTATGCTGGACAAACTGGTCTCAATGTTCTTGAAACACACACAGTGTTTTCTTACCTCTGTCTTTGCTCCACCCTCCAGCCCACATTCGTACCTTCTGAAATCCTACCCTTCTTTTAAACCCAGCTCAAATGATACCTCCTCAACAGAACCTCCCCTAATCTCTTCTCATGCCAGAAATTCTCCCCCTCCCCAGTGGCCACACAAAAGGCAGGCATAAGCAAAGCACTGATGTGTGGTGAAAAGTTTTAAGGAAGTAGCAGTAACCTTCTACTGCTAATTCTACCTTCCTCCCTTTCAGTTTCCAAAACCAAATGAATAGCTGTAGTATTTCAAATTTTACTTAAGAGTACACAAAATAATTTAGACAATGATTTATGCCAATACTGTATATTTTGCAAAGAATTACACTATATAACATGTAGGTATACACACATATGTAACACGAATACACTATGAAGAGATCCTGATGCCCTGCAATACATAAGTTCCTTTAAAAAACTAGGTAAAAACAAAACAAAATTAAGCAACAACAACAACAAAAAAGTAAACTACTGTCCTAAATTCAAAGCTAAAGTCCCTATTGAGTTCTAGGAAACAAAATGAAGAGTTTAGTGTCTACAAGAGCATTTAAAGAAGCTTGGGATTGATTAGTCACTTGTTTTATTTAGAAAGGGTTAGAACTGTTATTCACAGAAAAGAACCACTGATTATCTTAATTCTAAATTCAGAACTATTCAAAGAGCTTTGTGAATTCCAGTAAAACAATAAACTTACCATTTAGATCTCTAATACCATTATCTCTAGTGGAATATATTTAAAGGAATAGAAAGGCCTCATCTAATGCTATAATCCAAATACTCCAAGCTACTAAAAAGAAACTCAAAATACTGTAACTGGATACAAAAAACATTTTGCTTAAATTTCAGATCAGGACCATTCAGAGAGTCAGAAAGACTTATCAATACATTCTAACAAGAAAAACTAGAGCACAAACAGTCCATGAGATTTGTGATCTCAAGCTTCAATGTTCAATAGTGATCTCTGAAGCCAGACAAAAAGGAAAGTGGAGTTTCAGTGTGAGAGCAACCTGAATCTTGATCACACTAAGGGCCAGCAGGAGAAAGAGATGTGGACGTAATTTATAGCGTAGCAGCTGACTGACTACCTTTACTGGCCACTGGGTAGGTTTTGTACCTTCTTTCCTCTAAATCCTTCAAAGGCACATGCCTTCTTAGCAGTTCCTGAGTTTACCTGCCTTTCCTTCCAGGGGCAGAGGCACTAACAGCTATATCCACAGGGAGCCTCTCTTACTTGTTATCTTGGGTGCAATAGGATAAAACTATTTCACTAGTTCAGGTAAATTTTCAATGGCCTTTTAGATAATTTCAAAAAACTTTTTGAGTGGTATCCGAGGCAGCCCATCTTAACCCTTACTCCAGAGTTAACAGTGAGGTTGATCACAAACATAATCACAGTTTTTTAAAAAATGTTCTCCCTTTCAGACAGAATTCTCCTTTGAGAACCACTGGTTTAGGCTAAAGATTTTAGAAGTCAAATATGTTTATTCACAGACACTCTTTACTTCATGCAACAGATTTTATTAAGTGCCTATTAAGTGTTAGTCATTATTACAAATTCAGTATAAAATAGTAGATAAACAGATAAAAAGCTCTATCTACATTTAATAAGGCAGACTGATAATAAATTAAAAACAAATATATAATAGTTCCAGATACTGGTAAGCGTTAGCAAAACAAACTAAACAAACCATGAGTATGAGCCTAAATGTGATTTGGGGGTAAGGGTGTTCCTTTTAGAAAGGGAGACAGAGAAGTCAGAGGGAACTCTCAGCCATGAGCTAAAACCATGTGAAAATCTCAAGATCTGGGTAGGAATAACGGGCAGTGCTGAGGCACAAATGAATTTAGCATTTTCCAGATACAGAAAATTGGTGCATGTAGCTGAGACACAGTAACAATAGCACAATATGCCCTGGCCAGGTGGCTCAGTTCGTTGGAGCATTGCCTCCTTACACCAAAAGTTTGTGGGTTCAATTCTTGGTCAGGGTGCACACAGAAGGCAATCAATCAATGTCTCTCTCTCTCTCTCTCAAATCAATAAAAATATCCTTAGATGAAAATTAAAAAAAAAAAAAAAAGAATGGGGAAATGTGGTAGCAGATGAGGTTAGAGATGCAAGCCAGAGTTGGGTCATGTAGGGTTTTAGATGCTGCAGGAGAAAGCATAGATTTTAAGAAGGGGATTTATGTTTTTAAAAGATAACTGTGGCTTTGGTATAAATGAAATACTGTTCCACATAGACAGATGCTTTGTAAGAATAATTTGATGATGGATATTTAAGATAGTCAAACATAGCCTATTTTCTTTAACTTGAAATTAAGTAACAGATAGCTAAGAGTACTGACCCCTATCTCCTACCCAAGAAAAAAAGAAAGGTGCCAACTAATTTCAAAATATCTACCCTGCCACACACTGACCTCTAAAAAAGTACCCCTATATTCACAAGGAATACATTCCAAGACCCCCAGTGGATGCCTAAAAATGCAGTAGTACTGAACCTTACATGTACAATGTTTTTTGTATACATACATATCTACGATAAAGTTTAATTTATAAATTAGGCAGAGCAAGAGATTAACAATAACAACTAATAATTTAGAAAGGACAATTATAACAATACACTGTAATAAAAGTTATGTGAATGTGCTCTCTCTCTCCCCATTAATTTTTACATTTTTTCAGCCTGAACCTATTCCTAAATCTGTGTAACCACCCCTTACCTGCAGTAAATGGCCTGGTGTCACTCATTTTAGGGGCTCCCTTACTGAAGTCTTTGTATAGGCTCAATGCTTTCTGGCACAACACACTGCCATCCACTGAAACACATTTTCTGTTCATGTCTTCCACCCATTAATTTAATGCCTTTTCCATCTTATCTAAGCCCTTATCACTTACTGTGGCCATAAGTTTTGCACCTTAAGGTACAACAGCAAAATTAATGTAAATTTCTTTTTCCTATCCCACAATTCCACAGATAAAAAAATCCGTTCTTACTGTAGATCCTAGCAACATCAGCATACTTTTTTTCTTTCCTTAATAAGTCAAGATCTTTCATCTTTTCACTTAAAGGAAGTACTTCATAGCTTCTCTCTGGTATATCTGAATGCCAGCATCACTACTCTTGCACTTGGGGGCCATTATTAAGTAAAATAAGGGTTACTTGAATACGAGGACTGTCATATAGCAATAGTCAATCTGATAATCTAGACAGTTACTAAGTGACTACTAGGCAGACAGTACACACAGCATGTATATACTGGACAAAGGGATGTTTTATGTCTTAGGTGGGACAGAACAAGACTTCATCATGCTACTCAGAATGGTACAGAATTTAAAACATATAAATTGTTTATTTCTGGATTTTTACATTTGATCTTTTCAGACTGCAGTTGACTATGGGTAACTGAGACCACAGGTAACTGAAACTGTGGAAAGTGAAAACAGCTCAGGTAGGGGGACTACTGTATTCAATCCAAATTAAGGAACAGTAGTTCTGAAACTATCCTGTAGTTCTGAGAGTCCTACCAAAAGCACATTTTTCTTGCTCAGCTCCCACCTTACCACCGGCAGGCCGAAAATCAGAAGGACAGCCTCTACCATGACCCTCTAAAAAGGGGTTTTAATTATAGGAAAGTCTCCATAATTTGCACCTACTAAATTGTAATTTCCTTCAGAGAGAATGTAAAGAAATTAAATCTTAGCTCCTCTAAAAATATTTGACGATTAAATTTGTAAATAATATTATTAAAAATAGTTTAACCATCACAGTTTAAATCTGTAAAAAACACCTATTTACAAATGCACCTTTGGTAAACTGACTAGACATCAATATTATAATTGCTGTTTTCTTCTACAAATTTCCTTAGTATCCTAGTTCAAATTACTATAGATACTTCAAAGCAAAAAAAGTTGTTTTTTAAGATTCTACAATTTACATTTTTCACTAGTTATGGGACCATCCCTTTTTTAGTATGAACTACTAAAGCAAACATTATTAGTGTAAGAAAATATATAATCATACCTCCACTTTAATTCTCTTTGGAGACAATTCATCTCTTTCTCCACATTTTGACCTGAGGGAAATGGGAGAAAGAGAGAAAAACTTGAGAAAGAAATTTTATTCCAGCTTAATCTATAGTTCCACCAAAACATAACTCCGAAAACCTGACACCAAAAATAAGACATGTATAATGAACAATGAAATAATAAAAACTAGAACTTTCATCATGTCTAAATTAACATTAAAAATATACACACAGAATTCCCATAGAATTCCCATAAAGAAAGTAATAAGTATATAATGATTATCACATAATGAAAAAGGAAAAAAAATCAAGGAGGACTGTATTCTATAATATCCCTTTATGGATGTAGGACAAAAATGGTAACAATGGCCATTTAAGATGAATACTTGAAGCTACATGAGATAAAACACATTTTATCTATCTACTGAAATTATAGATGCATTTCCCCTTGACCTAGAGATCTCTCTGCTGGGAATCTATCGCACAGAGGTACCTACACATACATAAACTACTACTGCCAATTAAACTATGGCAAGCCATCAACTGTAAGATACATCTTCATATAAAAGATGTTAAAATGTGAAAAAAGTATATCTCAGAATCAACAAAATAAGGTACTCATAATGGTATTTACTGTGATATTATTTATAATGAAAAAGATTAGAAACAACTCAAGAATCCATCAATAGGGGACTCATTAAATGAATCATGATACATCAGTATAATACCATGCAATGGTAAAAAATAATGAGGAAGATGTATATATACTAATATTTATAGCAAGAGCTCTGAGACATGTTAAAATAAAAGCAAAACACAGAATAATGTAGACACATGCTACCTATTGATTTTTAAGAAAGGTGAAAAATGAGGAACTGTATTACTTTGCATGTGCAAGGTACAAGGTAAAATGAAACAAGAATGGGAGTGCAAACTTTTGTATTACCTATTTTCTTAGTTTTGTCTTCAAAATTATGTATTTTAAAGTATATTTAATTAAAAATATATCTATATAAGTGTAAATACTACAAGAAACAGCTAAAAACTGCTGATAGTAGTTGCCTCTGGGATGCTGCATTAAAGAGGGGGAAGGGAAAAAGGGGTGGAGAAGGGGAACCACTGAGTTTCATTATAAGCCTCTCATACTATGTGACTTCTTAAATAATGTGCACGTATGACTTTGATTTAAATTATTTAAATAAAGCACCCTAAAGAAAAATTTTGTATAAAAAAATGAAAAATCATTAAATCAGCTCTTGATTAACCAACTCCAAAAAAACCCCTTAGAAATAATCCTATTATATTGCTGTATATGCTTACCCTGTTTATTTAGTCTGCGTATTTGTACTTGTCAGTTTGTAAATACATGAGCTCTTGAGTAAAAAAATGAAGCAGTTATAAGTTAGAAAAATGATGGTGATGATAGCAAATGCCTACAAGGGTTGTTTTCAAACTTGAATGTGCACAAGAATCATGTGGGATGCTTGTGAAAGTTCGAATTCCAAGACTCCATCCCCAGAGATTATGATTTATTAGGACGGGGAAGGTGCTCAGGATGCAGGCTCAGTTATTCTAATGCAAATGGTCATCTGCACCTACTGAGGTGCACTGGAAATTAGGGTCCCTGTGAAACCAAGTGAACATAATCAGAATGGTCCGAAACTACAGACAACACTTGTGGTACAAGTGAGGAGAAGATTAAGAGTAATATGGCGTGTTTACATTAAATTTTAAAACTATCATTGCTTTTTAACATGAAGTTTTTTAAAAATTTCAAACACATGTTCCATATTCCACTTGCTAGTAATAAAATTATCTTCCAATTTTCCCTTAAATACTGGTCAATGGAGTATTTTTATCTATTTAGTTAATCTCATTTGGTTGCAAACACCTATAAAAGGAACTAATTTGCTCCCTCAGAGTTCAATTTCATGTAGTTAGTGGTGTACAAATATGTCTATAAATGCTGACTACTCTATTATCATACCCAAAACCAAAGCATCTGCATGAATGTCTAAAATCCCACCAGAACAATATTATAGTGTTACAGAACTATTTTTTTAAAGAAAGACAAAAGAGAATTAAACAAAACAACAGCACTTTAGCAATAATGTTTTGAAAAGTCACCTTACTAATTTTAGAAAATTATAATCACACTTTTTCAGACATGCTTATATACTATCAGTGGATAGTATTTCAAGCTCTACTTTTGTCAAGTAATGCAAAAGCACTTCCAATTAGTTAAACTTACTTGGTGGTTCTGTAAGTATATTTATAAGTGACTTCTCGAGAAATCTGCCTAGCCAAGGCAAAAAGTTCATCTCTTCTTGTCAGGAGGCCATTATCCTTCACACAGAGCTGAGCAGCTGCTTCATTAACAGTGAGCTGCATAGCAAAATAAAGTTTTAAAAATTATAAACATTTCTACTTCACCAATATATAAAATATTTCACTGAATATAAAAAAGTCCTATCATTATATATTGAAGTCATAATTGATAAAAATCAGGAAGGTCTTTACTCCTAAGTAGTCTTAATGCATAATTTCAATAGAAAATCAAGTTATCTGCCATCTCTCAGAACTCAAACTAATCAAAATAGTCCTCTTAGTTTTATTTATTTATATGATTTTGTACGTATATATGTATGTATGTATGTATGTATGTATTTTTATCCTCATCCAAGGATATGCTTATTGATTTTCGAGAGAGGGGAAGGGAAAGAGAGGGAGGGAGAGAAACATCAGTGTGACAGAGAAACATTGACCAGGGGCCTCTCACACACACCTTAACTGGCAACTACACCTCCAACCTGGGCATGTGCCCTGACTGGAAATTGAACCTGTGACCTTGCAGTTTGTGAGACAACACGTCAACCAAGTGAGCCACACTGGCCAGGGCAATGTATGCTTTATTTTTGTTTAGGCATGAGAGTTTATAGAAAGTAAGTAAAACAAAATAAAAAGTAAAAAATGTCCTGCGTCTCATTTTTCTTATTAAAAAAAAAACAAGGGATTTGACTATATGATATGGTGGTAATATTTCCCTAACTAAAAGTGAGTATACATCATCTGGCAGATTTTTTTTTTCAATGTAAACTGACACAAAAATTCCTTGAGGAATAAAAGTTAAACAATTTTAGTTAAAATAGTTACCAAAACACTTAGTAAGAAGTTATTACAAATTAGGCTATATTGGAAAAGCAAGGTCTTAGAGTCACCGAATCTTAAGAGTCATCTAATTCTACTTTTTTCATCTAAGAGTTAAATATTGCCAATATAGAGTTGCTAGTTGACCAAACACCCTGTACTAAAATCTAAAATAGTAAATGTTACCCAAAACTCAAAACCTGTAATTGTTTAATAAACTAAAACTTTTTTCCCACATAATTTTGTTAATTTAAATAGATGTAGAACTGCCAAGACTTTTTTTTTAAAAAGCAAGAATTCTTGCCCTGGCCAGGTGGGTCAGTTGGTTTGAGTATTGTCCCATACACCAAAAGGTCACAGGTTCAATTCCCAGTTAGGACACATACCTAGGTTGTAAATTCAATAGGGGAACATACAGGAGGCAATAAACTGATGTTTTTCTCTCACATCGATGTTTCTCTTTCTCTTCCTCTCTCTCTAAAATCAACAAAAACATATTCTTGGGGTGAAGATTAAAAGAAAAAAGCAAGAAACATGCTCCTTCAAAACATGACTGATGGCAAAAAAAAAAAAAAAGGAATTTGATGGCAGATGTCTCAGTTTTCTCAGGGCCCAACAGGGATATCACTACCTCAAAAAAACTCTAACAAGAAGTAAAGGAGGAGACACATTGGACACAAAGTTGTTGTTAGTAACAGTTCTTGTTTTTCTTTTGCAAGAAATCAGGCATTTACTGTTTTTCCTGACTCAGGTATCCCACTTCATTAACAATAACTTTTCTTAAGTTTTAAAAAAAATACAGAGAAGCAAAAGAAGATAATAAATACAGCATGCAATCTTTCCATCAAAAATGACTTAATATATCTTTTAATCTATATGATTCCAATATTTCTATGTACATAGAAACACAAATGTGAATAATGATTTGTAATCTCCCTTTTCCACTAATATATGCTGTATTCTTTATTTATACCATGTATTAAGGCAGAAACTTGGCTTGTTTACATTAACATCTGGCACTGATTGGATGCTCAATAAATACTTCTAAGAAAAATGGGGAGTAGTTTAATGTCCAGAGTGAGGCTGATTTAAATACTATTTGATAGCACTTCAGTACCAGCTCATGCACAACCACAGAAAATAACTTTTCAACATAAACTAAAAACAATGTTCTAGTATTCCTTGCATCATCCTACCAAGAAAAACAACACAACACATTCTTTGTCACTGAATGCAGGCTCCAAAAGACAAAAAAAGTAGACTGAACTGTTCAGGCCTTCAGGGAGCTTTCTGGTAGAAAAACTGAGGCTAGAGAAATAAACAGCTCACCCCAAGTTATAGTAAGAAGCCAGTCATCAAACTTCCCTATCAAAAATGTATTTTTTGTCAATGTTTTCTAGATTATAAGCTCCCAGTCACTAGTAATTAAATCAACAGCCATTATCTTTTAAAATGATAATAAATACTTTTTAAAAACCATTACATTTTTCAAACGATAATAAAATGCTGAAAAACAATGGCTGCTCACTGTGTCACCATGCTGGGGTTTTTTTTAATTCTAAGTTTCTAATTTTGTTAAAAGTATAAAATAAGATATTCTCCCTAACTGGTTTACTTACTTCCTCCACTTCCTCTTTTCATGGCTAAAAATACCAAAATTCCATTCATAGCTTCATGTAAAAAATTTCTTAAAAGTTTGCTTTCTATCATCATAACTAGACTTAAAAAGTCTCTTTACTGGTAGCTAAAATTGTAACTTTTAACAATCAAATGATTGGGGCTTTGGGTTCATTATTGTCAGCATAAAAACGCTATGTGAATGTTGTGTGACAGGGAGACTCAAAAGGTAATCAGAACTTTCATTTACAGCACGCGGTAGTATGGGTACCTGACTGGCCCCTCTCACAGATAACTACAATTTTTGGGTAAAGTAAAGGGGAAAAACATTATTTTAAATACATCAATCAGTCAGTAAAACAGTAAGGACTGTTGAGGTCAAAATGAATGAAGAGACTATCTCAAAGGAGTACATTAAGGACAGTTGCTAAACCAGATGAACTTGAGCTTCAACCTTCACAGCCTAGTGTGGCTGGTGAGAGTGGAGGGAGAGTAGTGAGGGGAAAAGTAAGTGTGGAGGGCAAGTAGTGAGAGCAAACACCCAGGATCCACCAAAAGTGAGGGGTCTAAGACCTCTCCTCCGTAAAGCTAAAATCCCAAAGTGTTATATGCGCAATGTAAGGCTGACTTAGAAATACACCTCTACCTCCAGCGGCAATGAAAGGGAAACTACCTATCTTGAACCTTGTTACTGAGTGGGAGAGAACAGAAGATACTCTCTAGAGGTTTCATAACCCAAATCAGCCCTCATATTTTTAGCCCTAATTTACACTAAGTAGTCTGAGATTTTATTTTCACAGGGTCCCAGAGTTGCACTGTGTATATAGTACAGGTACCTGGTAGAAGTAAATGCAAATAACCTCTAGGAGAATCCCTTTTCTTCTTAGGCCTCAAAATAGTCCCACAGTTCCAAGAAAAATGAGATCATAGACAGAAATCATAAAACATCCAAAGAATCAAAAAGCATCAAAAGTAAAAACCAGCAGAAACAACAGATAACAGAATCAGACGTCAAAGACTTCATTTTCAGAAATAAAAGTTGAAAACATGACTAAAGAGTAATACAGTAAAACAAAATACCAAGAAAAATTGAGAAATCAGAGGAGAAGAAACTGGGGCAAAGACAAACAGAATTTCAAAAGCAGACAATAATCAGATAACCACTGACTTTTAAACACAACAATGAAAGCCAAAAGCCAAGGAAATGGTATCTTCAATTGCTAAGGAAAAATAACTGACAATACAGAATTTGATACCCAGAGTAATTATCAATTAAGAATCAGGACAAAAGATCCAAGATAGCAGTGGAGTAGGTGGTGAAAGCTGCCCTCAAGCCCTCCCAGGACCAAACTGGAATTACAACTAAATTATAAAATAAGCATCCTGAATAACAACTAAAGACTAGCTGAAGAGAAATCTCATAACCAGGGATTTCCAGAAGAAATCACGTTGATACTGGTAGGAAGGGCAGAGACACAAAAAGGGCTGGATCCACTCCCACAGGCAGCAGCCGGAGGGATATCTCAGCTGTGGGGGTTCCCCTTGAGAAGCATGGGGTCTAGACCCCAAGCTGGGCTCCCTGGCCCAGGGCACCAGAGCCAGGAAGAGGTGCTCACATAACATCAGGCTGTGAAAAGAAACAGAGTTTCTGCCCACCAGAAAGAGATGAGTCTGCTAGAGACACCAGCACCTTCTTAAAAGGACTACCACACAAAATTTTGTTTGCAGCCAGACCCTGGGCTCCAGCAGAGGGAAGGCAGAGTGGACTAGAGACACAAGGAGAAACTGGGGTTTGTGGCTCTGGGAAGGGAGCTAAAGGAACAGCAGTCAGGATTCCCATGCTGAGTCCCTCTCCCATATTGTACACGACATCTTTCTTGTATGGAGAATTCCCCTCCATGTGGCATTATCCTGGGGGAAAGCAATAGGCGACCCTCTGGATTCCTGCTGGCCCCACTCTGTGGAGTTTACGCCCTGCTGGGGAGTACCCAGAGGTTCTTTCAGTGACTAAGTCAAACAGGTAGCCAGAAGGCAGAGTTAGGCCAAGGCAGATCTCTGGGTGCCTTAGGGCTTTTGCTGACCTGCCCCCAGGCCCAGTGCTAGTAAAAGTTGGGCTTGGTGTGTACCTTGATACTTTCCATGCCCACTCAGGCCCAGCAGAAACAGCCACACTGTGGATCACTTGTAGCTCTAACAGGTTGCCGAGGGCCAGTCACAGGCAGCATCTTACATTGGTTTGCACCAAAGGCCCCCCCAAGAGGCTCAGAACCAACAAACCCAGCTTCAGACAACATCAGAGTAGGATCCAATAAGCTTCATAAGCAATATATCCAAAGGGAGATCTCAGCAGGCACCAAACCCTGCTGAGGCAAATTCCACTTGGTATGGTCAGCACCTACTTGCATAGCAGCTCACATGCTGTGGATGGGGATGAACCTCACAGTCAGCCGGCCTGAGGGTCAATCCCATGCATGAACAGGCCAATGGCAATCAAAACTCAATTACAATGGAAAGGCCCACATAATCCACTCAAGGGACATTTCTGGACCACCAGGCTAAGGTGATCAAGAAGACTGTACCACTGGACCCCATAGGACACCTATTACATAAGGCCACCCACAAAAACTAGGAGTCATAGCACATCTATCTAATACATTGAAACAAACACAAAGCAGCAGCCAAAATGGGGAGAAAAAGAAACAAGACCCAAATAAAAAAAAACAGCAGAAATCTCTAGAAAAAGAGCTAAATTAAATGGAGAAATATAATTTATCAGATGTAGAGTTCAAAGTAATGGTTATAATGATGTTCAACAGCATGAAAAAAAGGACATAGACACCATAAAAAAGAACAGTCAGAAATGAAGAATACACTATTTGAAATGAAGAATACACTGGAAGGAATAAATAGTAGGTTGGATGAAGCTAGAATCAAATCAGTGATTTGGAAGACAAGGTAGAAGAAAACACCCAATCAGAGTAGCAAAAAGAAAAAAGATTTTTTTAAAAAATGAGGATAGTTTAAGGGACCTTTGAGACATCATGAAGTGTAACAACATCCACATTATGAGGGTACCAAAAGGAGAAGAAAGAGAGCAAGGGGTCAAGAACCTCTTTGAAGAAATAATGACCAAAACCTTCCCTACCCTGGTGAAGGAAAAAGACACACAAGTCCAGGAAACACAGAGTTGCAAAAAGATGGACCCAAAGAGGCCCAAACCAAGACACATCATAATTAAAATGGTGAAGGTTAAAAACAAAGAGAGAATTTTTTTCATATTTCAAACTTATCAATTATTTATTTTTTATTGTATTTTTTCCATTACCATTTATCCTGCCTATACTCTCTTCCACCTCCATCCACAACCCCACCCCACCCCATCACTGCATTGTTGTCAACAAAGAGAGACTCTGAAAAGCCACAAGAAAAAGATAGACCATTACCTACAAGGGAGCTCCCATAAGACTATCAACTGATTTCTCAACAGAAATATTTCAGGCCACAGGGAACTGGCATAAAACATTCAAAGTGCTGAAAGGCAAGGACCTACAACCAAGGCTACTTTACCCAACAAGGCTCATTTAAAATTGAAGGAAAAATAAAGAGCTTTGGGAATTTGTTACCACCAAACTACTATTACAAGAAATGTTAAAGGACCAAGGAGGAGAAGGAAGAAGAACAAGGAAGATGACAATGACAACAACAACAAAGGAACACAGTTAAAAGAAAAAATTGCAATAAAGACATAACTATCAATAATCACTTTAAATGTAAATGACTTAAATGTTCCAATCAAAAGACACAGGTTACCTAAATGCAAAGAAAACAAGATCCATATATACGCTGCCTATCTACAAGAGATTCACTTCAGAATAAAAGATACACACAGACTAAAACTAAAGGAATGGAAAAAGGCATTTCATGCAAATGGAAAGGGAAAAAAAAGGTGAGTAGCAATATTTATAGCTGACAAAACAGACTTTTTAAAAAAAGCTACAGTAAGAGACAAAGGACACTACATAATGATAAAGGAAGCAATCCAACAAGAGGATATAACCCTTGTAAACATTTATGCATCCCACATAGGAGCACCTAAATAAGTAAAAGAAATCTTGATGGACATAAGGGAGAGACTGACAGTAATACAGTCACAGTAGGGGGTTTTAACATCCCATTGATATTAATGGATAGATCTTCCAAACAGAAGATCAACAAGGAGACAGTAGCCTTAAATGATGCACTACAGCAAATGGATTTAATAGATATCTTCAAAGCATTACACTCCCAAGCAGCAGAATATACATTCAAGTGCATATGGAATATTTTCTAGAATAGACCACATCTTAGGGAAACAAAAAAAGTCTTAATAAATTTAATATGACTGAAATCATACCAAGCATCTTCTCTGACTATAATTGTATGAAACTAGAAATCAATAACAAGAAAAAACAACAGAAAATCACACAGAGACATGGAGGCTAAATAGCATGCTACTAAACAGTGAATGAGTTAACAATGAGTTCAAGGAAGAAATCAAAAGATACCTTTGAACAAATAAAAGTAAGAATACAACAACCCAAAATCTATGGGACATAGTGAAAACAGTCCTAGGAGGAACTGATTGTTGGAGGGATTGAGGGGAAAAAGAGAGAGAGAAGAGAAGGAGAAATGGGGGAGAGGGAGAGAGGAAGCTCATGGGCACAGACAGAAGTGTGGTAACTGCTAGAGGGAAGGGGAGGATGGTGAGGGTATAGAGGGGATAAATGGTGATGAAAGATACTTAACACAATACAGAGGACATATGATATGTTATAGAACTGAGCACTGGAAACCTGTATAATTTTGTTAACCAGTATCACCCCAATAAATTCCATAAAAGGGAAAAAAGAGAAAATACAGAGCAAGATCTGTGTATGATCCATTCTTCTGTAAAATAACTGAATATAATCAAGTTTCTATATCTAACTATTATTTAAGAAGTTGTTGGATATATATGAAACAAGGTTGATAATTTTTAAGCTAGGTGATGGCAACATGAGAATTTATTGTATTATTCTTTCTACTTCGTGTACATATGAAATTTTCTATTAAAACTATTTAAAATAAGAATTAGGATAAAAAAATTGGAGCAAAATATTTTCTAGTGGGGTGGAGAAGGACAGAGCTTGCCATTTGTAGAACTTCATTACGAAAATTCTCTATGATGCACCTCAGGCTGAAAGTAAATATATTCCAGATGGTCAACTTGAGATATAAAAAGTTGAAAAGGGGAAGAAATACAAAACAAATTAATGGAAATAGATTCAAAATATTAGTCACTATAATAAATGTAAATGAACCAAATGTTCTAGTTAAAGGATAAAGAATGTAAGGCTGGGCTCTGGCTCGTGTGGCTCAGTGGATTGAATGATGGCCTATGAACCAAAGGGTTGCAGGTTCAATTACCAGTCAGGGCACATAGCTGTGTTGTGGGCCAGGTCCCCAGTAGGGGGCGTGTGAGAGGCAACCACACATTGATGTTTCCCTCTCTATTTTCCTGTGAAAATAGTGATTTTAACACACAACTCTCAGTTACTGATAGAACAAAAAAAAAAAAAAAAGAAGACAGACTAGATAATTTGAACAACAGAGTTAATAAGCTTATTGAAACAGACACACATAGAACACTCTTCCACCACAACTGCAGAAATACATAAAAAAATACTCACCACATACTGGGCCATACTAAAATCTCAACAAATTTTAAAGGGTTGGCAATATGCAAGCTATGTCCTCTGACTATCATGTAATTCAGTTAGAAATCGTTAGGAAAAATAATTAAGAAAAAAACCCTCATACATGAAAAATGAAAAACCCCCACTTCTAAATAACTCAAGAGTCAGCAAATAAATTATAAAGACAAATAATCAGAATTGAAAAATAATAAGATAACTTTGTATTAAGACTTTGAATGCTAATTCAATACACAGTGAGAATTTAGAGCCTTAATTTTTTACATTAGAGAACTAGCATTCATGAACTAAGCACCCAACTTAAATGAGAAAAGGACAATAAAATAAACTAAGAAAACAGAACACACACACAGCACAACTAAGAATATTAACTAAACCAGAAGGTGCTTCTTCAAAAAGATTAGGAATTAGAAAGCTTTCTTCTGCAAAAGGTCAGACAGAAAATATTTTACCTTTACAGGCCAACACAGTCTATGCTACAACTACTGAACTCTGACATCATAGATCATAAGCAGTCACAGACATAAACAAATGGGTACGGCTGTGCTCCAGTATGTTTATCTACAATATCAGGAGGCAGGCCATATTTGGCCACAGGCTCTAGTTTGCAACTCCCTGAAAAGGTTGATGAAACGGACCAATCTCTGGCAAAACTGATCAGGGGAAAATGGATTTAATTATAAAAATAATATTAGAGCTTAAAAACTATAAACAACTTTATGCTAGTGAGTTTGAAAACTTAGATGAACATATTCTTAGAAAAATGTGACTTAACAAAAGTGACTCAAAAACAGACTACCACCATGGCTGGTGTGGCTCAGTGGACTGAATGCCAACCTGCAAATGGAACGGTTGCCAGTTTGTTCCCCAGGAAGGGCACATGTCTGGGTTGCAGGTCAGGTCCCCAACTGGGGGAGTGCAAAAGGTAACCACTCACTGATGTTTCTCTCCCTCTCTTTTTCCCTCCCTTCCCCTCTCTCTAAAAATAAACAAATAAAATCTTTTAAGAAATTAAAATAAAATAAAAAAGAAACATATTACCCTAAAAGTCCTGTAATCCATTTTTTGAAATGATCAAAAGGAAATGGCCAACATTTGTGTTTAAGTATTAGATGCTGAAATCTATCCATTCTAAGCTGAGAGTTCAGAATAAAGCATCATAACTTACTAATAAATGTGTTCAGGTCTATGGAGTTCCCAGATTCAGCATTCTCCCTCTCTCAAAACTAAGACTGTTGAACTCCTCTGAAACACTCAGGCTTGACTTCTCAACACTACAATGGAAACTGACCTTATAAACTCGACATCATCATCCTTATCTCGATAATGTGCATACCACTCCAATTCCTGCAGAAGTTCTACTAGGTCTACAATTTACCAATTGACTCAATCCATATACATGCCCCTCTTCCTCTTCCTATCTTTGAGTTCTAGAGCTGCCTTGGCTGGAAGTTGCTATCTGCTGACAAATATTCTATTACACCGTTTTCTACTTACTTATGTTTCTGAATATTACGAGCTCCTACATTCTCTACTGCCTTGCTATTCTCAAATTGTAGTTTATTGCTTTTCATCCATTCGTTGATTTAAGATCCAACTGTTTACTTTACCACATATCTGCTAACACATCTTTGGATAGATGGAACAATGCCTGCCCAGGCTTCTTTCTAGTACGGCTTCTGGGTTTGTGCCTTAGCCCCTGCCCCACACCAACAATTAGTGTGGTTCTAAGCCTCCGCCCCTCACACTATCTTCATGATCTGACTCCTATAAACCAGGCCATCCCTAGCCAGTTCCTAAGACCAGCACTGATTCTTTAGCTTATAAAGAAAGTATTTACGGCAATAATTCATTCCCTAATTGTGAGAGTTGAAAAAATCCTTTTCAGATGTAGATAAGCTCCTACATCTTTCATCCACTAGTGACCTACATACAGCTCTATGTCTTGAAAGATTAAAAAAACATTGTCCATGGGGTTTATATTTTAAAAAAAGCCTCTCAGAAATACTACCAACAGTTAATTAATAAGTCATATATTTCCTTATTTGGAAATTGAGGACAAACCAGTAACATTCATTAATCTTAGAAATTTAGAAAAACTCAAAAAATCTCTCTCATTTTAAATAGTCAAGTAAAGAAATGTGAAATTACCATAATACCTAAAAGGTATATTTAATAGTACTTTTAATTCCCTCAGGATTTCATAACTTCTGCTACGCTTTTGAATGGTTACTACTTTGAAAAACAATCCTGATTTATAAACTTCTCTCCTGAACTATATTATTGGACCAGATTCACATATTTGAGTTACACATAACAAATGATATAAGTTTCAAAAACACAAGCCACATTTTCCAAAACCCCCACCCCCACATCTCAGCCTACTAGCATTCATTTTCAGTATTCCCTTATTTTGGGAAAACTACAATGGTTTCATTACTTAAATACCATCTGTACCTACTTATCCAAAGAAGCAAAGAGCCCTTAAGCAAAAGCCAAATGTGAAATAATTTGTTATGGATTTTTTTAAGTACATTACAATTTTTTAAAATAATGTGAGGTCAAGTGGGTTTATTAAAGTAATTTTTTAACATACTTTTGCTTTGATAAAAATACAGGTCTTGTAACTAAACTTTGTGTTTCATTTGCTGTGTTTTATATATGCATGACCCATGGACACATACAACGATATGGGGATTGCCTGGGACAGAGGTTGGGTGGAGGTGGGCAAAGGGAGAAAAAGTAGGGACAACTGCAATAGCATAAACAAAAAAAAGCAATTAAAAATTACATGAAAACTGAATTAAAGAATTAAATGAAACTGCCAACATGTCATGCCCTTTGTTTTTTTATTGCTGATAGCCTTTTAGTAGATTCTTTTATTGGTTCATAGGTAGTGAAAGTATCCAAGTATATCTGAATTATACCACTAAGTGTATTTTCTAGCTCCACTCACAAGTTCTCATGAGTCAGATGTTGTATGGCAACAATAATACATAACAATTGTAAAAGGAAATGCCCAAAAAAGATCAAATCACTGATTCACTGCATTTAAGTAATTTTGCTAACCAATTCTATGATCTTAAGCTCCAATATACACTCATTCCTAAGTTCATTTATTTAAAAAAGTCAGATAGTAAACTTGCTGCAAACATGATTAGTATACAGAAGTCAGGCAGTGAGAGAAATTTTTTAAAATGTGGGAAACATTCATCTACAACAATTTGTTTATAACCATCTTACATATCTGTATATCCTATATTAAAAAATAAATTTGCGTACATATTATATAGACATTTAACATACATATATATACCACACAGTACATGACCTAATAAGAAAGTGCGAACCCTATATAAATAAAAAACTTTAAAAAATTACCCAGGAATATAAAAGACCTAAGTAACTACTATACATACCCTATATTGCTGTATGGGAGTTTTCATTATTGTAAAATGTCAATTTTTTTCCAAATTAATCTCTACTTGTAAGGCATTTCTAATGAAAATACCAGCAATTTTTGGGAAATTTGACAAGTACATTAAAAAAATTTCATTTGGAAGGAGAAATGCATAAGATTACCTAAAAAAACAGAGGCTGCAATACAAGACTATTGAAGGGGCAACTGCCTTTCCAGACATTAAATTATATTATTTAGTTAAATTAATTAAAATAACTCTATACTGGTGAAAGATTAAAGAACTAGACTGATAAACTCATATAAGACATAAAATTAAACTTCCACATGGCAGTCTGAAAGTCCAAAGGATAAATGAGAATCTTGGAAAATATTTACAACATAAGACAAAAGGTTAATAACCTTAGGATATAAAAAGTTCGTACCAACCAATATTTTTAAAGGTAAGAAAAAACCTCAACATTAAAACAAAGAATACAAACATAAAATTGAATCTGTTAAACATATGAAAAGATATTTATCCTCACTAAGCAAAGTAAATTTGAGCAATAAAAATTTTTCCTCTACTAGACTGGCAAAGACTAAAAACAACGATAGTCAATAATATTGTAATAACTACGTATGGTGCCAGGAAACACATAGTACCAGGATAGTACTACATACTATTGCTTAGGAAACAGCAAGGAAACACTTTGTAAAGTATATGATTTGTTTAATCACTACACTATACACTGAAACTAATAAAAATACTTTTGAATGTAACCTGTAATTGAAAAAATAAAAAACACTTTAAAAGAATGATAAACACAATATAGCAAAATAGTAAAGTGGAGAAATAGACACTTGCATTGATGACAGTGGAAGCGTAAATTGTTGCAGCTTTTAGAAGGCAATTTAGGAGTATGTACTAAAATATTAAATATACATATCCTTTGATCCCATAATCTTACATGTTGAAACC
Organism: Anoura caudifer; assembly: GCA_004027475.1. Taxonomy (NCBI): domain Eukaryota; kingdom Metazoa; phylum Chordata; class Mammalia; order Chiroptera; family Phyllostomidae; genus Anoura; species Anoura caudifer. The sequence goes on from PVKU01006713.1 coordinate 57,771, forward strand.
TACAGAAAAACATGCAGAAGTCTATAAAGGTACACATGTACAGTGTTCAACTATCACCATATTCAATATCAAACAAGGAAATAACCTATATATCATCAAAAAGTGAATGGTTAAGATAAATAGTGGAATACAATGCAACTCCTAAATAAGGTAGCTCTATGTGTATTGACTTAAAAAATATCTAATAGGTTTTCTGGCCAAGATGCTTTGCTTCCTTGCAAAACCAAAAGGATAACAACCAACTTAAAAACAAAAAACAACCAAAACTGCCAGAAAATCAAACTGTATGGAAGTCTGACAACCAAAGAGGTAAAGAAGAAACATTCATCTAGACTGGTAGGAGGGGTGGAGATGGGAAGCCTGGGCAGAAAGAACACACGACAAGGTGGCAGCTGGCAGAGCAGGTGGTTCCACGTTTGCATGTGGATAAGCTGGGAAGAATAACTGAGGAGTGAGACAGACCATACAACCCAGGGTTCCAGTGTGGGAAATTAAAGCCTCAAAACCTCTGGCTGTAAAAATCCATGGGCGTTGCTGCCTCAGCCTCACAGGAGAGTCTGTTGGAGGAGCCCGCAGGATCCTAGACTGTACATAAGCCCACCCACCTGGGAATATGAAAGGGTACAATACACTTGTGGGAAGTGAGGGAAGTAACTGAAAGTGGGCAAGAGCTGAGCAAGTGTAACTGTTCCATCTCGACCCCTCCCCAACAGACAGCCATAACACAGCCAAGTGGGTTGCCCCACCCTGGTGAATACCTAAGGCTCTGCTTCTTACAACATAAACAGTGCCCCAAGACAAAGAAATATGGCCCAAGTGAAAGAACAGATCAAAACTCCAGAAAAAGAACCAAGTGACGAGGAGATAGCCAACCTATCAGATGCAGAATTCAAAACTCTGGTATTCAGGATGCTCACAGAAATGGTTGAATTCGGTCTCAAAATAAAGGAAGAAGTGAAGATTATACAAAGTGAAATAAAGAAAAATATACAGGGAACCAACAGTGAAGGGAAGGAATCTTGGACTCAAATCAATGATTTGGAATAAATGGAAGAAATAAACATTCAACCAGAACAGAATGAAGAAACAAAAATTCAAAAAAATGAAGAGAGGCTTAGGACATCTGGGACAACTTCTGAATCATAGGGGTGCCAGAAGAGGAACAGCAAGAAAGTGGAAACTTATTTGAACAAATAATGAAGGAAAACTTCCCCAATCTGGTGAAGGAACTAGACATACAAGTCCAGGGAGCTCAGAGAGTGCCAAAGAAGTTGGGCCCAAACGGGAAAACACCAAGACACATCATAATTAAATTACACAAGATTAAAGATAAGGAGAGAATCTTAAAAGCAGGAAGAGAAAAGGAGACAGTTACCTACAAAGGAGTTCCCATAAGACTCTCAGCTGATTTCTCAAAAGAAACCTTGCAGGCAAGAAAGGGCTAGAAAGAAGTATTCCAAGTCATGAAAGGCAAGGACCTACATCCACGATTGCTCTATCCAGCAATGCTATCACTTAGAATGGGAGGGAAGATAAAGCGCTTCCCAGACAAGGTCAAGTTAAAGGAATTCATCATCACCAAGCTCTTACTATGTGAAATGTTAAAGGGATTTATCTAAGAAAAAGAAGAAGATCAAAACTATGAACAATAAAATGACAACAAACTTACAATTATCAACAACTGAACCTAATAAAAAATAAAAACAAACTAAGCAAACAACCAGAACAGGAATAGATTCACAGAAATGGAGACCACATGGAGGGTTATCAGTGGAGAAGAAGCTAGGGAAGAATGGGGGGAAAGGTACAGGGAATAAGAAGCATAACTGGTGGGTACAAAATAGACAGGGGAAGGTTAAGAATAGTATGGGAAATGGAGAAGCCAAAGGACTTATATGTACAACCCATGGACATGAACTAAGCAGGGCAATGCTGGAAGGATGGGGTTGCAGGGAGGAAAGGGGTAAAGGGGAGAAAAATATGAGACAACTGTAATAGCATAATCAATAAAATATATCTAATAGTATATCATACTATGCATGTACTGTTAATTTTTAAAAAGAAAGGAATCTGGAGAATAGTGTGCAAATATGATACCGTATTTGCATATGTAAAGAAAACCACCTAAAAGTTTACAGATTCAACCACTTTACATCCTTTTGCAATAACTGAATACAGTTATTTTACAATAAATAAATATGATACAAATAAATGTAATACAAAAAATAAATATTTTACAATAAGTATATATTCTTTTTTGGTGTTAAAGCATGTCTGGGGGAAAGACCTCATGTTTCTAACATGAAATTCTGCATCCAACTGGACAGTCTTTTCAAACAGGGCTTATTTCTTTCTTCTAAAAAATAAACGGCTATTAAAAATTTAGCTATGAAATATCCTTTTTAAGTTTTGAAAATGCACTTATTTTTCAAGCATTTGTTGGGTGTGTTAGGCTCTGAGGATATAAAAATGAGTGAGATATTATCTCTGCATTGAAGAGACCCAAATATACTGAGAGAGGCAGACTAGTATACAAATAAGTACAATAAAGTGCTGAAATTAAAATTACTGCAACATAGTATACCTAGGGATAAAAATGAAAGGTCATTCTAATTGAGAGAAAACATCAGAAGAGAGTTAAGCTTATGCTTGAGTTAAATCTCAAAAATGTTGTATTGGCCAAACAGACAACTGAAAGGGAGTAAATGAAATGCTACGTATATATGCATTCTTACACTTAAACAGAATACTTCTGGGTAGAGCACTGAAGATAAAACAGTAAGATATTTAAATGCCAAATGTCAAACCAAAACAATATAAATCCATATAAATGAAAACAAAGTTATAATTAATTCTTCCAACATTCACCTAATATAATTTTGTATTCTATGCTTGCTGAAAATTACTTTAAGTTCTGGTTATTTCTACAAATTTTTTCCTAAAAAATTTCTACAAAAATGTTTTTTAAATGATAAAACACTTAACATCCCTTTTGATGTCTTAATTAAAAAACAAACTGTTTTTTAACAGTTTAACAGGCATAAAGACAAAGACTTTATGCCTTCACTGTTTAAACTTTTCTAATTCATCCTACACTATAGTTCCAAAGTTCAACACAAAAATACCCTAACATATTAAAAAATATGGTCTATTTTCATGAGAGTTACATTTTGCGAAGACCTAAATGTGTTTAATACTGCTTTCAGGGAGTATAGCTCCTCTACTGCAAATGCTTACCAAACTTTTCTCCTAGGAGGACAACATGCCACATACAGAGAAAAACACAGTCTTTTTACCTCGTGAAGCGTGAGATGTTTCCCATCCTTTCTCTTTGAGTCAAACCTGCCATATATTGCACTATATTTTCGAATTTCCTCCTCTTTGTGTGGATCATCATCACTCATCTCAAAGATGTGACCGATCATCTTGGCCAACTTCTTGTTGGTTTTTAGCAGCTCTTTCACTTCATTCAAGTCACTTTTTGGCAGCGTAGAGGCCATTCGCTCCACACACTCGGCTACAGAGAGCGCGGCTGCAGCATCCAGTGCCTCACTGGTTTCTTTTGGGGAAGCTGGGGAGCCGAGATCTGCCGGGGAGAGGCTGTGCTCACTCTCAGTGGCATGGTGGCCTTGCCAGAGTCTGGACTCACCAACACCCTGCAGTGCTAAGCTCCCCATATCTGATTTCCCCTGTCCCAAGCTCTGCACACAGGTGATGGCAGCACACTTGGGGACTTTTACATGAGGTTCCCGGGCATTGCTATTCCTTTCATAACTGTTACAGGATATTCCCAGCCACGTTGGTGATCCCTCTGGTAACTTATAGATGGGTATGCTACTAACAGGCAGGGAAGTCAGCGGCTGATTGAAAAGGCCAGGGTTTGTAACCCAGTCTCTCAACGCCTTCTGCAGCCTTCTAACATGAAGGGGCTTGCTAGCCATGCCCACAAGGGCCATGATTTCCAAGAATTCCTCTTCTCCAGCTTCACAGAGTTGCTGGACATCATCACCACCTTGTTGGATAAAGGCATCAAAATAAGAGAGCAGATTGGCTTTTTGTAATATTCTATACAGCTGCAACTCCCCCAGGGTCCTGGGTAAGGCCGCAGCCATTACTGTGGATGTGTTTAACCTGCAAAAAGAAGAGAGGAAATACTCATCACACCTGCTCCGAACTTCTTAAACCCAGTATTTGTTAGACACTACAGAATTTAAGAACACAGTATGGACCCTAAGTGGTGTGGCTTAGTTGGTTAAGTGTCTTTCTGCCAAGTGAGGGGTTGTTGGTTGATTCCCAGTCAGGGAACATGCCTGGGTTATGGTTCAGTCCTCAGGAGGGGCACGTGCAAGAGACAACCAATAGATGTTTTTCTCTCACATTGATGTTACTCTCCCTTTCTCCCTCCCTTCCCCTCTCTCTAAAAAATAATAAATAAAACCTTAAAAAAAAAGACAAGCATGGGAAGGACAGAAACAAGAGGCATTTGCACAGCAACTGACTGTTAAGGAAACATGCTCTCTGAACACAAATATCTAATTTTTCTCTCCTAACAATCCCAAAGGTCAGTAATCCCAATGGTCAGTATAATTGTTTCCATTTTAAAGAGGAAAAATATAAAGGTTCCAAGGTAAGAAGTAATTTGCCTGAGATCTCACAACTAGTTAAGCAAAAGTCTCGGGATTCAAACCAAGGCTCACAGGGCTTTATATCCCATGTTTTTGACTATCCGATTTGCTGCTTCCATGGTGTGGACACAGAAGTAAAGTGAGGGATAATTAAATTCAGGAGGCGGTAAGAAGGATATTATTACACCATTTGCTGAATACTTATGTTGCACCAGACAATATGATAAACACTTTATCTTACATTATGTCTAATCCTCATCACAGCCCTGCAAGATAGATATAGCTATTCCCTTTTTATAAAGAAAAAAAATAGCAACATTAAGTCTGATAGGCAGAGGAAGATAGCTTTCAGTATGAATTGGAGGTGAGAAGATAGAAGGTAGTGTATTAGGAAACAAGAGAAAAAGAGGCAGGAAAAATTCAAACAAATAAATGACAAGACTTGGTGATCATTTAGGCTAAGTGGTGAAGGACAGTAAATGGTTACACTTTCTACGGTCCCAGGAACAAAACAGTAACATGAGGATTAGAATACATGTGGGAGATTCTATAACTGTGACAGGCACTGGGGATGTAGAAAAATCAGGATGATGGATTCCCTTTCAAACATATTCTACTTTATGGCACAGGACTGAAGTCCAAGTGTGTGTAAGGGTTAGAGATATAGGATGAAATGAGGGAGGGTGAGTAAACCCTCCAAAGAAGCAACAGAGAGCCTAAGAGATAGCCACGAAGAAACATTTTAGCGCCCAAGCAAGACAGAGAGGCCTGCTTTTAAAGAGAAAGAACAAGACCTAGCAAAGTATGTCTTGACCTCTTAGCAGCCTTTAAAAGTTTTTCAGTTGCCTGGAGACCTCCCACATACAAGGAGTTGGCCAAGTACTTCCATTTAAGAGAAACAAACGTGTAATAATAATGCACCCTCTCAGGATTAAAAGGACCCTGTAGCCCTCTATGGAGAAAATTAGAGAAGGCCAAAAAAAATACATACATCAGAGGAAAACAGAAACTCCACTCTCAATTCAAAATAGTATGAAGCAATCATTAACTGGGAGATAAGGCAAGCAGGAGAATATTAGGAACATCCCTGAAGGCCAGGAAGAGACCAAATCTGAACTTTTGGTTTATGCCATCAATCAGAATGCTACACAAAATTCTAGTCTGAGTCGTCCTATTCAAGGAGAATGCATCTCCTTACCACCCTAAGGAGTGATTCCTGGGATGCCCCATTTCCTGGAACCTGTGTGTTAACCATAATCTGCTTTAATCAACTAGTGACCCCCTCAAATCTTCAGACTTTTTATTTTGAAAGTGTATTGCCAGGTGAACTGATGCCTTTCTAATAAACATAAATTAAATTGAATCAGGACCCAGTAGATTCTACAAACACCCAGGAAATCACCTTGGGGAGCTTCTGAAAGAATACTTTCCAGGTTTCTGAGCTGCATCTCACAAGGCTGCCATGATTTGGCAAATTTGGCAAACCACACCAGAAGATTCCTATTTAGCACCACAAACTCCTATATGTTCTGTGATCATCTAGGTTAAGTCCACCTTCATGTTCATATCACCTCAGTCCTCTAGACAGAAACACTCTTGCACCTTCTAAACTGCCCACAGGAGACTCTCCAGTGAGAGAGTGCATCGCCCAGCCGGAAATTACCCCACAAAAACACAGCCCTCAAGAGTTACAGACACAAGTTAATTTTTGTTTTTCTCCATTATACCAAAGAGAAAGGCTTCTAGAAAGTGTCTAAAGTATAAGAAATTTACTTTCCCATCACACATCTAATGCAATAGCTCCACAGGCTACGAAATCAAGAGCACATAAAAACAACAACAACAACAACAACAACAACATATACACACCTGCGTACATGCACACACACAAAAAATCTTTTTTTTAATAGAGGACTGTAACTATGCAAGGTTTATGCTATCATCAATTATCTCATCATATGTACTCCCCCAAATAATGAAACAGAGGAAGGATTATATGAAAAAATCTAGGTGAAGAGAATTTTTGAATCTTTTTATAAGCAATAAGAAAAAATACATATTAGACAAATTAAAAAAAAACACACACACTTAAAAGGAGAACTAAAGACCCAAACTTTGGTTTTATTCTTCTGAGATAAGGCAATGATTTTTAAAAATATTCATTTTCAACCGCTTATCCTTTCTCATCTTTACCCATAAAGGAAACCCCCCTAGTAAACGCTCAAGTGCTGGTGAGAAAGAAGTAGTTGCGATTACAGTATCTCTGCAAGGACTGACAGGACCAAGTGCACATTTCCAAAGTCAAGGTATGTAAGTAGGTGAACTATTAGAGTCCCAGGAGACTTTCTAAAGGCCCACTCTTACTGTTCGTTTCCTACAAAAGCATGTTGTGATCATTTAAACATCCACCACTTCACATATTAACTGAATTTAAAAGAAAATTTTTTTGTAAGATGAGGTTTTGTTTTTACAAACTCTAATCATGCTTCAACATGAAGGTCAAATAAATCAAGAGAGCGCTTTTATTTTAGCTGCACCTCTCCCTCTGAAGTGAATATAAAAGAATCCTAGCACATTATACACACGTAGCTATAATAGTGGTACTGTAAACCTGTTGGCTATTCCATGACTTCTCACGTGTAACACTTGGCATAGTCTTTACCATAGTGTTTTAAGGGGCTGCTTCCTTGTGTCTCCTCTCTCTTAAGGGATTCTCCATGAAGGACCATCTTTCCTCTGTATTCCCAGGACTGGCTCAGTAACTGGCATATTTGAATAAGGGAAAAATGAAATGAGAGAGAGAGAGAGAGAGAACATATTGTGAGGTTCAGAGAAGGCAAAGTACACCTATGGCCAAAGGCATAGGAGAGGCTTTTTCGGAAAAAGCCATGCAGATATGAGGGTAGAAGGATGTCTGAGATGGGGACAGGGACACAGCAGGCACATTTGAGGAACACCAGTGTATCTATTTGATAGGATCATAGGGGCATGATAGGAACCAGAGAGAAAGTTGGAAAGGTAGGTGTGGGACTGGGATGGCTATCTATGCAGTGGGGAAATTTGCACAGGTGATTAAAGAGCCACACCTGTACTTAAGGAAATTAAAGTTGGCTCTGCAGAGAGGGATGCACTGAAGGTCAGGAAGTTGTTTTCAAAGTTGGGATAAGAAGCAGTCAAAAGTAGAAGTAGGTGCTTTGGAGGCAGAGAAAGAAAAAGGGTTGTAATGTGACTTAAGAACATGTAGATTTAAGGAAGAGCAAAACACGAAGATGGAATCCCTACTTTTATTAATCCAAGAAACTGGAAGAGCAATGGGGCAGCTCAAAGAAATAAAGTTGGGAAGAATAAATCTGGGAATCTGGAAGGAGGGAAGACAATGAGATAAACATACTTGCTTTTGGACTTACCGATTTGGATAATCCCCAGGTGGTACCTGACATGCTGAATTATTATAAAAATGATTTGGGTTAACAGTTCTCAAACTTTTCATGTATGAAAATCACTTTAAATTAAAAAATTGCAAATATTCATTGATAGTTTCACTTTTACTATTTGTTGATTGAGAATACATGACAACTAGTACTATGAATCTGGTTACGCTTTTAAATGCGTTTATATTTCATTAAGTCATAAAGTATGTATTTATTTACCTTTCATTTGCTAAACGGACAAGTTGAGAGGCATCTTACTTCATGGCCAGTACTTGGTGTGCATCTGAATTTCAGAACACTTTGAGTAACTCATGGCCCCTGGCCCATGAACTACTGATCCAAGATACATTTAGCAATTTGGAAGTCTGATAGGGGTGAGAGTTGAAGCTTGGGAGTGGATCCTATCATCGAGGGAGAATACAGAAAGACAGTAGAAAAGAGATCCAATTTAAAACTTTGAAATTAAAGTTTTGCAAAAAATTGCAAAGGGAAGATAGGTGAAAAGCATTTCAAGGATGTCAAGCTGCAGAGAGATTAGAGAGAGAGGCCAGTGATAAGTCAGTAGTTATTCAAGAGTTTTGAGAGAATTGTGGGGCCACACTGCAGGCTGAAGCTTGGAACAGACTGAGGCAGGATCAAAGGAATAGTTCTTTTCCCTAGAGACTCTGTCCTCACATCCCAGCCTGGGCAACGTCGGGGAAGTTTTGTTTCCCACAGCCATATTAAGTGCTTCCCTGTGGTTCAAGGACTAAGCAGGAGTTATTGTTAGGTTATAAACTCCCTGAAGGTAGGGACTAGGTCTCATTCATCTTTTATCCCCCTCTATTCCTATCATAGTGTTCAATGACATTTCTGTAAAGGTTGTTCTCATATCTACTCAACGCTTGAGTCAGAATCTGATCAACAGCCTCCTTTCATATTCCAAAAGGGATGCCTTCTGTTGATATTCCAGTGCATTACCAATTTAATAACAGCACATCCTGGTACTTTATCTACAACCCTCTTCATTCTCTCATCCTCATTACTTCATTTTTCTTACAAGGCTATGTAGTAAGTTCCCATAACATAGATATTTTTCCAATAGGTCAAAGGATGCTCTCCCAAATACAAGAACTACACATGAGAGTGTTACAATATACATCATGTGTTGGTCCAGCCCAACCAGTATTTTTAGAAGTTAAAATGCAGCATAAGCTATCCTCAAATAAAAAATATCAATATTATAAATAATCGTTACAGTCAAGGGAACTGATAATCACTACTCATAAATCCTCCTCCCCATGTTGTAGGATATAGGTATTTCACATATCTATTCACACACTCACATACATACATACCTAACGTATGTATACACACTTAGGAAATCAATGGCATTCCAAAGAGACACTCTTCCAGGAGTAGGGAGAAACGTGGGACAAAAATTCTGGTAAGATCTGGCTTACCTACACAGAAAACTATAAATTCCTTCCTCCCAAAACAGCCTGAAATTTTTACTTTAAAATTATCTAGTTAACGGCAACCTCTTACAGACTTATTAAAAATGAGAAAAAACTTGGGAAGAGTTAGCTTATGAGTCATTTACATATTAAGGTGAATTAGTTCCACCAGACTGTTTTCTTCTTCACATCTAGACGAGATCCGGTGCACGCTAATGGAATGAGAAGACAGATGGAAAATAGCAAGGAAGGAAATAGGAAATCTGAGGGCACTGACTATATTTAAGCCTCTCAAGTACCCCCAGGTTTGGAAGAAGGTAGCTTAAAGGCCTTGGGAAAGGCCTTCAAGTGTAATGGGTACACTTGAAGGTGAAATTGAAAAGGTTTATAAAAAGAATTTGGCTTAGGGAGGGATGTTCTTCTCACTTCTGTCCTAGTCCTAAAGCTCAAGCTAAAATAATTAAATGTAGTTCAGTTACATCATTGGTTACTTAAGACTGCAGGGTTCGCCTAGGTATTAAACTCCAGTGTTTGTGTTTCAAGTACCAAACGAGTTACCCAGGGGCATGTATTAGTTAAGAATTCAGTGATATATCTTAAGTCCAAATATTTTTGGACCTTATTAGCCCTGGCTGGGTAGCTCAGTTAGTTAGACTGTTGTCCTGACAGGCCAAGGTTGCAAGTTCAATTCCAGTCAGGACATATACAAAAATCTACCAATAAATGCATAAATAAATGGAATAACAAATCAGTGACTCCCTTTTTCTTCTTTCTAAAATCAATAAATAAAAATCTTTAAAAAATATTGTTGAATCTTATTACTATCACAGCTATGAATTAAACATTAGCTTCTAATGAATGAATGGTAATTTGGGAAACTTAAAATGTTTTCCTCTACTGATGATCCTTTTCTGAATTATGAATGACACTAGAAAAAAATTCGTATGACTCCTTAAAATTTTAATGAAAGTGTAAGTTTAAATTTAACAAAATTAGGAAAAAGTAAATCAGACTTATTTTGCAATTGAACAATAACTACACTAACTTAACTATAATACCAATAGGTGAAAACCAGCATCATTTAATATGGCTGGAAATTCTTCCATCAACCAACAGTCAAGTCATTCATCAAACATTAAGTGCTCTCTGATCATGTAGTACGTGTGCAGTATATATAAATTTTATTGTTTTCAGAATTTTCTCTTTAAAAATTATAAAATTAACATACGGTGTAAATTAATGTGCAGCCCCTAAATACAATGTGTTGAGAAATGACAAACTAGTTGAAAACTTAATGGTTATTTTTTAGCTGTGAGAATTCTGACAATATGAGGATTACTATTTTTTCCCCAACATCAACTTCTCTAATTTCCCACTTGTTCCATCATTAAGTTTAACAGAGGATATTCTATTGTACTAGTTATTGAACACATCAGATCAGAAAAGAAATTTGCATTTAACATAATAACTGTATAGTTCTTCATTGTATTAAAAAAGAATGAAAGAAGCAGGTAAGATAAAATCCAAACAAAGGGGCTAGCAAACTTATATTATGCATGAGTGAGTATGATTTATTCCTCAGTGTATTTAATAAACTCCACAATAAAATGTACGTACACGAGTTGCTTATACATTAGCAAGATCTTAAACTGTGTAAAACATATAAAATGGTCATTTCCATGAAAACAACAAAATATATTATGGTTCTGTGGTATCCAGAATAGAGTTTCACAATTAAAGGTTATTTTTACAGAGATTTCATTTCCAATAATGCACACAAATCGCACCGACAAAAACAATTAGACTTATTACAATGGAATAGATGAGGCCTAAGTCTTAGGACAGAGTATAAGTGAACAGTCGCAAAAACCTGACATACTTCTATTTTCATCCAACCATCTTTTGCTTTAAATGTTTAAAGTTCATGCAATAAATTCTTCAAAGGTCTCCCTCACTTTGTAATACATGTAATTCCTTCTTTCAAAGAATCCACAGTGCAAACCCCCAAAATCCTTTATAACAAACCAGTATGATCTTAAAGATTACAAGAAAATATCTAACACTTTAAATGATTCTCTAAACAAGAATGGAACCCTATTAACTTCCCTATAGAGTAATTCACTAGCCACAAAAAAAGAAATTTTTTAATTAATTTAGCGGAGATTATTCAATTTTATTAGTAATTCTGAAATACAAGGATGTATTTATTAAATAAAGTAAATCACTTATTAGACATATGTACTCCCTACATTTCCTTATTTCAGTTATAGTTTCCCTAAGGATTTTGTAATTTTAATCAGAAGGCAGAATGAAATAAAATAAAAAACTACAATGCCTCATTGTGTTTATCATTCCTATTATTATTATTAATATTCACATGTAAAAGGAAATCACCAGAGCCAAAGAGAACAAAATTTTTCTACTACCAAGATGGCATATTAACTTTTGTGCAAGATGCTAAAATGTTAAAATTAAAACAAGAAACATTCCAATGGTTCCTTGAAATTATTTTCTTTCAAGACCTCATTTTCCAGTACCTAACACCCAAACAGGAATAAAGAAGGCAGACGTTGTCAGACATTTATAAATTCTCAAGAAAACCCTTATATGCATGTCAACAACTGTAAGAACAACATAATTTTAAAAACTTAGTGAAAGGACAATATTAAATATCAAATAATACCGAAAATGAAGGGAAAAGAATACCCTAGAACCTAAGAACCACTTTATTGGCACTTAGATTAGATAAGATTAGGAGGAGCTTTTGAGTCTTCAGGAAGCTATCAGCCTCCAGCAAGTAAATCCCAAGCATCCTCTCTTCCAGCATTTCTCCTTAAAACCCACACATGTCATAATCTGCTATGCTTTACAGGGAGAAATTTTCAAAAAAGTGAAAATCTAAGAAGGAAATTCGCTGCATGCACACTTTTCCAACAAAACAGCCTAGCATTTCCTACGTGACTAATCTATTTTAAATTCCGTTCTTCTGTTCCTATGCAATCTAATATTACCTATTAAAACTGCCAAAATATTTTAAAACAAGATCTGAGAATTTCCCTTTCAGTTTCTGATCTTTGCACTCCTTAAGTTTGCAAGTTTGCAGACACATCACTAGCAAACCAACTAATAGTGACAGGTTAACTCTTTCGGTTGAAATTTTAAATTGACAGCTACCCCCCAATTTTGTATGCTTCCAAGATCGCATAAAGCGAGAAATAACTATACGCAAGTCAAGGATTCCTCCAGATCACCAGCTGCAAAACTTGGTTTGCGAACCCTATAAATGCATATTCCTACTCAAGTATCCTTTTCCCTAAGACCTTATTTAGGCTTACTGCAAGTGTCCTTTCACATCTTAAGCTTTGTGAACCCTGGGGTTGCAGACCATAAATACTGCAGAGCGCTTGGCAATGTTTCTCCACGAATAAGGTCACACATCTCTGCATCCAAGGCTTGTATATCCCACGTGTGCTTGCAAATTCCACACTGTGCCTCAAAGAGCACGAGTGTCTCGCCTCCCTGCACCTAGATGCCAAGTTTCTGCAAGCCACTTCCAAGCAAAACTCTCCTTCCGCTTTTAAAAAGAAAACTACTGTATTCCATTCGGGGAGAGAGGCTACCCAGGACGAAAATTAAGACAGCAAGTGTAACACTTTTATAAAGTAAACAAACCAACAAAAAGACTCTATCCCATGGCAAGGTAGACGCGCCCACCTACCACGCAACCCCAGCATTGCTCCACGCGATGACCCCAGCTGGGTTAGAAAGGACTCCGCACCCCCGGCTTTCTTGCAAAGGGACCTCACAAGTCAGGCCCACTGCCTTGCTCGTCCTCTTCTTGCTGACCCCGCGCACCGAATTTGTCCGGGAATCGCCCACACGAGCCGTGTAACACCCTCTCCTTCTGGCGGCGGCCACGCCGGGCCCACTCCCCCGGACGTCCACCTCGTCAGCCCCCCGTGCCCGCGCGGCGCCTCCGCCACCCCAAGTTCGCCCGCGGCTGCACGAGCACAAACGCGTCCTGCACTAGGCAGATAGCGAGTTGGTACGTACTCGGCCAGCGGTCTTGGCGCGCTCTCCCCCGAAGGCTGCTCAACCCCAACTCCGAAGTGACGGCCCCCGGCTCTGCAGCGGCGGCCGGGACGCCCCCGCGCCCATCGAGGGGGGAAGGGAAGGTGGTGGGCACGCTCTCCTGCTCCCCCCCAGTTCCGACCCGCCGCTTCTTCCCGCCCGCCAGCCCCGACGGCGCTCGCTCGGTCGCGGTAGCGGCGGCAGCAGCTCCTCCGTTCTCGGGCGCGCGGGCGGAGGCGGCGGCAACTCCCCCGCCCCGTACTCCCTCTCCTCCCCTCCCCCCGCGCGCCGCACCTCCCCCTCCCCCGTCCGCCTCCGCCGCCTCCACCCCCCGCGTGCTGTCACATGGGGAGATTCCGCTCTTGCTACATTCGCCGCTCCGGCTCCCGCCCACGCGCGGCCGAGTGACGCAGATGCCGGCGTGGGCCGCCACGGGGCGGGGGTGGCGGGCGGCCGCCGAGGCCGGGCAGGGCTTCTTCCCGCCTCCCCCTCCGCGGAATCCGGAGGGCGGCCCATTCACACGGCAGCTGGGAGGAACCAAGTGGGCGACCGGGAGGGGGCGGCTCCCGCGAGTAGGGCTCGGGGCGAAGGGAGGGTGAGGGAAGGAGGGAAACGGGGGTGGCAGGAGGGAGGGACGCCGCCTTGGGCCTGCTTTCCAGCTGCCGAGTGAACTGGGAAGGTTTGCAATTAAAAAAAAAATTAATGTGTGAGGTTCCCAATATAGTATTACAAAGAGCACAATTGGCCAAATCCTTCTCACCCGGGAGACAGACTTTTAAAAAATAAAGAGTGCTCGGCCCACTAATCTGGGCGCAGGGTTCACCGCCATCCTCGCCCACGCAGTCGGGAGGCTGGTGGGCCAGGTGCGCCCCCTGCCCAGACGGCCAGCGGGAAATTGGCAACGACCGCTCGGGTGGGGGCGGCAGGTGCGTGGAGCTGGGTGGAAAACTGGCGGTTCAGAGAATCTCTGCCTCGTCCATCTTGCCCCTTCCCCACCACTGCCCTGGCTCTGCGAGTCGGGGTGGAGGGGAGGAATGGGAACCGACAAACCCGAAGTGTAGCTATGACAAATGTCCTGCTTGTTGGTAACTTAATTCCAACCATATGAACCCTCCCGAAAATCTGCCAGTTATTTTACTGGTTCATATCTTCTATTTTCATGGTGTAGAAATCAGACCGCGCTAGAACAGTTCTGGGGTGTGTTACAATAGAGTTCTCAAGGCACGCTAGAGAATTTTTTAGTTTGGCTTGCGTGAACTTCCTAACCAAAGAAAGTATTAAAACACCTCCAAAAATGTACTTACACAATTGCCAAAAATTGGAAATTTGTTACAGAATTTATTTTTACTTTCTTTGCAAAATTGGGAAAATGAAAGAATTCCCTTAATTTTAGCATTGAGTTCTTGAAAGACAGCATTTAGTAAATATGAAACTAGCGCAAGTACAGGTAGAATCCCGTTTTGGCGTACATATAAAACCTACTTTTATAGGAGGCCATACCCACATCCTGGCTGGCCTCCCAGAGTATGCCTACTTTCCTGATGGGGATACAAGGCACTCTTTGAGATGGGAAATTCCTCATACCACATCTTTATGTTGGCGCAATGGATGGGATGATAACATTAAAAGAAAAAGACCTTATTAAAGTACTGAACCTTTTTCTTTTCTTTATGTGAAAATATGTTATAGAAATAAGTGATGGCACAATGGAGTATATATTCAATATAATTAAACATTTCTCCAGTGTTCGTAAAAGGTTTTGTCTGAGGTAGTTGTGTTGATATTGCAAATGAATAAGCATGTTTGCTTCCTCGAATTCTTCAGCTGAAGAAATCACTACTTGAAGTTTGTCTTAGCCTAATTGTCACGATTTTGCAGCTGCGAACCTTGTTCAGCTAAAGAGAGTTACCTTAGGTTGCTATTAAATAACAATTTCTTGAAAAGATATAGGTCAGTAAATTTTCAGGCAGTGGAATCTGCAAAATTCTTTTCTTCTAGTTCTCTGGAATCCTGATGTTTTGCAAACATTGTTGGTTCTGAACAGCTAGAGAAAAATAATTTCCTTCCACAAAAATATACAATCGGTGATTCACAAGTCATGAAATGAAGAGTTTTGCCTGGACTAATTGAGCCTCCCAATAGAACTGTTTCCAGGTGGAAGAAATGACATTAAGTCCTCTTCCTGAGTAGTGTAGTCTGTTCAATACTGAACATGAGGCTGAAAAGGAAATACACCAGGGCAAATACTTTTTCTTCTGCCTTGCTACTGGTTATTTGACAGTTAAACAATGAAATCTCTCCTAGTCTTCTAGGCATGCGTAGATAGTATATTTTTCCCACATTAAGAATGGCATTTCTGGACCACTTTGCATTGCCTTCATTGCCCTTTCATGCTGAGACAGGTGGTAGGAGAAAGAAAAATGAAGATAAAATGTTAAGCTTTTAGGCATCCAATTCTGTATGTATATATGACAACACTTTATTCAATGTGGCTGCTCAAAAAGAGAACTGAGGCATTCACCTACATCTGAGACAACTCAGAGTCCTGTTTATCTCCTTACCACTTTTGTCACCCATCCCACCACTAAACACCACCTCCCCTTTGACACTCATCCCGTCCCTAAACACTGCTTCCATTCCTCCAACACACACACCCACAAGCACGCACACATGATCTTCTCCCACTACCAAGCCCTAGTGGTTTGCAAAGGGAAAGCATTCCGTCTGTAAGAACAATGATGGTGTCTATTCCATATTTCATTTCATCCTGTAAGTATCTCTTATACTTAAAATTCTCTTGAATTCAATAAATATATGTTCAACAGTATTTTTAAAAATATTGTTAAAATACTTCAATTATTAGTGCATTTGCAAAAATATGGAATTCTTTAAATTAAAAAAACGTTTCCACATTGTGGAACTAAAAAAATTTTTAGTAAAAAATAATGTAGAAAATTAGTAATGCTTCTGACATTTGAGTGAAAATTTCACTGAAAGAGCATTAACTTTTACTTTCAGGAAGAATTCTTACTTTAAAATGCTTTGGTGATTCAAACAAAAGAACTCATAATAGATTTAAAATGTTCTTAGAGGAGAAAAAGAATAACATGCTTTATGACCTACAAGATCTAAGACAATATAATTTTATTCTCCTGTTCTATTATTGCCTCAGAACAATTCTATATTTAATGAATTTTCTGCCATATGTGGTGATAGCCCTACAATTAATTGAGTCATATGCAATATTCATATTACCAGAAATATAATTTAAACTTCTCATATTTTGCAATATGAAATTTAAAACTTTAGATGTATATTATAGATTAAATATATTTTTAATGTATGGAGATTTGAATATTTTAAAATATATGGAAATTATAAACAAATTCCTTAAAGGTAAGAAAGATAAATAGGAATATATATGATAACATCATTTCAAGAGCCCCACAACTTTAAAAATACCTGCTTTTCTAAAAAATAAAATCTTTATGCATTGCTTTTTGTTACAAGATACTATAGAATTTTTAAGATATAAAGGATTACGAAGTTCACCTAGTTCAACCTCCTTTGTACATTCAAAATATAATTCAAATACTTTGCAGAAATTCCACATATTACAACAAAATTAGTTTCCAAAAGTGTATTTATTTATGAGTTGGTTACTTTGAATTTGTAATATCAATCCCAGCTGGAAAAAGAAATGGGATCATTGGATTCCTAGAATGGGCTTCAAGTGCCTCTACAGTGCAAGTGAGAAGGTAGTATTATAGACTTTGGGGGGGACTAGGTAAGACACTAGAAGTCACCTAATCCTGTTGACTCCGACAGATAAGTAAATCTATACTATGCATTGCTAATATAAAGGACAGAAAATAATGTAATATTAGGCAGTAAATACAACCAAATATTTAATTGAATGAAGAGTAATTTTGGGTTTATTTTTAAAAGCTATATTTAAGACTGGGATGTAAACGGAAACTTTTGAAAGACTTTCTAAAGAGAATTTCCAGACATATTTTTAGGATTAGAGCCTTGTTTTTCTTCCTCTATCCCTTCCCTCTGGCAGTAGTGGTTACAATTCAGCTGCTCTTTCTCTTCTCTTCCCCTTTCTCTGGCATCCACTGTGCAGGAGTTGTATAATGAACTGTTCTGTAACACTTTCAGCTCTCAGCAACACTGATTATTGTCCACTCACTCCTGGCCGTTAGGGACTGGATGTTTGCATTCCTTCAAAATTCTTATGTTGAAATCCATATGTCTTTGGGAAGTGATTAGGTCGTGAGGGTGAAGCCCTTATAAGTGGGATTAGTGCCCCTACAAAGAGATCCCAGAGAGCTCTCTTGCCCCTTTAAACATGTGAGGACACAGTGGGAAGATGGCCATCCATGAACCAGGAAGCAGCCTCTCACCAGACACTGAATCATCTGCTGGTGCATTGACCTTGGACTCCTGAGGTTCCAGACTGAGAGAAATAAATGTTTGTTGTTAAGGCATCTGGTCTATGATATTTTGTTATAGCAGCTTGAATGTACTAAGACACTGGCCATTTATAATTCTCAGCCAACTAAACAGGCAGATTGGAGAGTAGGTAAAAAAAAAAAAAAAAAAAAAAAAAAAAAAAAAAAAAAAAAAAAAAAAAAAAAAAAAAAAAAAAAACACCTCTGCTCCCAGTCTCTGGAATTTATCCAAACCATCTTCCATTTGAAGACTTCATTCTTAGCTTTCTTGCTCCTCACCATCCCTCAATTAGCTTTTGCTCTTTAATTATGCCCAATTCACTGAGAATAATAGCAAGTCTGTGCTCACTCTCTCTTCTTGTCTCAGTGTTTCTCCGTCTCTAGATTTACACTCTTCAGTCAGAGAACCCACCAGCTAGAGTACCCCTTTTAAGCATTCCACATGAGGATGTATAAAAGATTTTGTTTGTTTCCTTGACAAAGATGCATGATCTGTCAGCCAAGCTGTGGAGCTTTTTCTAGCTCATGAAAGGAGCAAGGAGATAGGAAGAAAGCATGGAAAGAAGAGAGCCTTTCTTGAAGTAAATGAACAAGAGTTGGAAGGAAGTGGAGAGAGAGCAAAGGATGGAAATAACTGCATTTGTGAGAAGCTGATGACAGTGGACATAATAATTCTGGTAGAAGTGAAAAAACAAAGAAAAAGTACTGAAGTATATAACTTTCCTGAAGAAAAAAGAGACAGAGAAGAGAGCCTCTTCACATAAATTCCTCTAAACCATAAAAATGTGCTCTTAACCTGGGACAGATGGCAGCAATGGGACGGAATAGTTGGGACAGATCTGTGGGAAGAATGCATAGGGGAAATGGCAGTCACCCTGCTCTTCACTTGAAGAGAGCCTGTATACCTGTATCTTTTGGTTAGATTGGAAGAAGTGGTTTATCTAACAGGTATAGGTATATATCAGAAAAAGGAAAGAAAAGCAGAACCAGTTCAAAAAACCCATTCTTTCCATGCTTAACTAGCAAGTGCTTTCATCATGCTAGTAAAAATATAAAGAAATTGCTCTGGCCAGGTGGCTCAGTTGGTTGGAACATCATCCCATACCCCAAAACATTGTGGGTTCGATCCCTGGTCAGCGCACATAGGGGAGGCAACCAATCAATATTTCTTTCTTATATCAATGTCTCTCTCCCCCGCCCCTTCCTCTCTCTCTAAAAAAATCAATAAACATATCCTGAGGATTAAGGGAAAGAAAGATATAAAGAAATTGAGTATGTTAATGAGTTAATAGTCACACTGACTGCCTTCTAAGGGCAGACACTTTGAAAGGACAATAAGAGATTTAAAACTATTGAAACAAAGGTAAATCAAACATGCTTTGGTTTACATTTAATTGCCAAGTAACACCCGTACAGTTTAAGTTATATTTTTGTGCTTATCCAGATTTAGACATTGTAACTCATCAACTGGCACAGGATTGGCAATAATATATGGTAGTCAAAATTTTTAAGGACCTTGATTTCTTCATTTTAAATCTATTGCTATCTTTTTTAATGTCTTACTGTAAGAACAATCCCTAATAGTGACAGAGTGAGAGTGCTTTCCAACTATAAAATATGTTTCTTGAACTAAAGTTCCCAAATATTTCTGTTATGCAAAGTGCTGATAAAAAAGTAAACGACCTATACAAGGGCAGTTTTGCAAGTTGAACCACAAGTTTCAAAGTGTTTACATGATTTGATCCAGCAGATTTACTTCTAGGATATTATTCTAAGCTTATAAACATTTAAGAAGAGGATATTTATCACAACTTTATTTATAAAATTGAAAAATCAAAACATTCAAAATAATGATTTTGTTGAGTTATATCCCATCCTTATAATGGAATATATTTAATTACTATTTAATAGTATTGGGAAATGCTCATGATATAATATTGGTCAAAATAGATCAGAACAATCTATAATCTATAATCTCTCTACCTACATATATATGGCAGGAAATTTACCAAATGATAACAGAGATTATCTCTGGCTGATGGTACTATAGATAATATTTATTTTCTTTATGCTTTTTAATTTTCAAAAATTTCAACAAACATGCGTTATTTTAAAATGGAGAAATTTTTAAATGTTATTTTTAACAAAGATCTTACTTCAAAAGTGGTTTACAATAAAAAAAATTAAATCGTACTATATTTATCTACTTGTTTGAAGAGGAAAACAAAAAACAGGAACTTACCCAGCAAACAAATTGAGGCCTTTGTATGTAACCTGTCTTGTATAACCCACGTCAGATAAGATGAAGTTTGCTCAAACTGTTTTAATTGGTCGTTACAGTCATTTATTTTTCTGATTAACCATAGAAGCATCCACTTGTATCTTCTTGAAGATACCCCTACTCCAGGGACTTAGGCAGTCCCAAGGCTTTGTAATTCAGAGTGGCATTAGTTCTTTCAGCTCCCACAACCAGTGACAGAATTGGTGCCAGGGCAGCCTCTGATGTCACTGTTTCTCACTGCCCCTGTTTTGCTGCTACAAACTGGGCTTATCAGATGTAGTGCTGGTCCAGTGCTGCTGCAGACCCTTTGGTGCAGTGGTTCCTTGGTGGAAGTGCAGGCTGCTGTGGTTCCTTAGTGGGAGACAGAAGAGCCCCCAAGGCTGCAGCTTGCAGGGCTCTGCTCTTTGTTCATTTCATAAGCACAGCCACCTCCCAAGAGTGTGGGCTCAGGCTGGCCTTGATCACCTCCAGACTCAAAGCCACCCCTGTATCCATCCCCGGGATTAAACCAACAGCAGTGCCTCTCTCTCAGAATACTTTTTCATAGATTTTAATTTTCTTTTACAGTATCTTTTCTGGATTATATCCATTTTGAGTCATTCTTCTCATTCCCGTTCTTCCAACCTCTCAGTTTGCCTAACAGTCAACGTTCATTTGAGCAAGGACTATTTACATTACTGCGAAGGTTCCCGTGGCAGGCTGCCCAGATGCTTATGATCCAGATCCTCTGAGCACCAGAGCCGTTACACAAGGCCCTTCTGTGTGTCCCGTTGTCGCCCTCCACTCCTACTCTCACATACTATGGATGGGTAGGAGTCTCCAAGAATTGAACGCTCCACCTTCCTTGTATGCTAAGGTCAAGAAATAGGCAGGTTCCTATAAGGTGACATTTCTCAAGCAAGAACGGGCACTCAGAAGCAGATGGGCAGTCTGGGGATACTTAGAGACAGGAAAAGATGTGAAGAAGACAGAATAGTCTAGGCTTCTCACACAGCACAGTGGCGTGACAACTAGGGGTCCTATTTGAGAAAGAAGGAAGGACTTAAGGGAGGCAAGTCCTCCAGTGCTGCCTGGAACAGTCCCATTGTTCCTTTCTCTGCAGGGCCCCCAGGTCTCTGGACAGTATCACTCTGGCTCCCCACCTCCCCCTTTATTTTTCATCCCACTTCGTTTGCTGGCTTTCATCTCTCTTTCAGGCACCCAGCATTCTCCTAATGTCTGAGTTTGTTTCCTGACAAGGAAGAACATGATCTGATCCGAATCTACCTGAGGTGTTAATGTGGCAGTGTGCTACTTTTCCAAAGTCGTGCATACTGGAGATTATTTGTTTGTTCAACAAGTAAACACCTGCTGAGGGACACAGACTAAGCCTATATATGCAAGAGAATTTTAAAGAAAGAAATGTTTGCCCTGATTTCTGGTTTAGAAAGGAAAACAGACATGTCAAAGAACACTTGTTCCACACATAAGAATATAAGATATTCTTAGCCACACAATGGAAAGACTGATGGCTCTGCCTTGGATGGGGGCAGAGGGTGAAAGTTGTGACACTTAGAAGAAAGTGAAGCCCTGGCTGGTGTAGCTCAGTGTATTGAGCGCAGCCTGCAAACCAAAGGGTCGCTGGTTTGATTCCCAGTCAGGCACATGCCTGGGTTGCAGGCCAGGTCCCCAGTGGGGGGCACAGGACAGGCAACCACACATTGATGTTTCTCTCCCTCTCTTTCTCTTTCCCTTCCCCTCTGTCTAAAAATAAATAAATAAATAAAATCTTTTTTAAAAAGAAGAAGAAAGAGATAACTGGACAGGTCTTGAAAGATGACTTTAATAGAAAGACTCAAGAACTAAGGGCACTCTGCAACAAGTACAGAGGCAGTGAAACAGTATGAAGCGTGAGCAGTGAATTAGGACAATAATTGTAAATTGAAACATAACTGGTTCCAAATGACTTGAGAATGAAATGTGAGGAGGGCAGAGGTAGAAGTCGAGGTTGAGAAGACCAAGTTATGTAGTGGCCTCACTTACACTCTAAGCAGTATAGATTTTTATCCTGTCATTTCCAGAGAATGTAAGAATCGTGCTGGTAATGTTAGACATCAGAAAGTAGTTACAGTGAGGGAAGAGGGTGGCGATTGGAAAGGGCTTCTGAAGTGCTGACAAGGCTCACTTTCTTGTCCTAGGCTGTGGTTACAGGGATGTTCACTTTCTAAGAACTTACTGTACTGCATATTTATGTTTTCACTACTTTTCTTTATGTTTTGCTTCTCAGTTATAAAAAAAAGGTGGTGTTTGTTTTGTTGTTGTTGTTTTTGTTGTTTTTAAATTGTACTCAGAAATTTGGGTTGAGAAAGCTTGGTCTAGGACCAAGGAATCTTCATTTTTAAACAATTACCTTAGAGGATCAGAAGCCACGAAGAACTCCTAGACCAAACTCTGAGAGCACTGCTAGGGCCCTTGGGGAGTTACCCAAAAGGTTTAAGCAAGAAATCAAGAACAAAAGTTTTACCTGTCTAAATGTGCTGGATTAGGGAGAGGAAGTTGAGGATGGCCTCCATTTTATGCCTGATCACATTCACATGTCCGATGTCCCATTCCCTTTGCATTTTTAAAAGATATGACAAATAAGGTGCTAATGATTTATAAGTACTAAGTGTATTTTTTTGAGATGTGTTTTCTTTCAGAGATTTCTTAAATATGAAAAAATTTGATCCTAGTACATTAACTTCTAATAGTTGAATTTTTTTACATTTTTTAAATATTTTATTGATTATGCTATTACAGTTGTCCCATTTCTCCCCCCATCCTTCCCCTCCACCCTGCACACCCCCTCCCACCCACATTTCCCCCTTTAGTTCATGTCCATGTGTCATAAGTTCTTTAGCTTCCACATTTCCCACACTATTCTTGCCCTCCCCCTGTCTATTTTCTACCCACCATCTATGCTACTTATTCTCTGTATCTTTTCCCCCTCTCTCCTCCTTCCACTCCCCTGTTGCTAACCCTCCATGTGATCTGCATTTCTGTGTTTCTTCTCCTGTTCTAGCAGTTTGCTTAGTTTGCTTTTGTTTTATTTTAGGTGTAGTTGTTAATATCTGTGAGTTTGCTGTCTTTTTACTGTCCTATTTTTTATCTTCTTTTTCTTAGATAAGTCCCTTTAATATTTCATATAATAAGGGCTTGGTGATGATGAACTCCTTTAACTTGACTTTATCTGAGAAGTGCTTTATCTTCCCTTCCATTCTAAATGACAGCTTCACTGGATAGAGCAATCTTGGATGTAGGTCCTTGACTTTCATGACTTGGAATACTTCTTTCCAGCCCTTTCTTGCCTGGAATGTCTCTTTTGAGAAATCAGCTGACAGTCTGATGGGAACTCCTTTGTACGTGACTGTCCCCTTATCCCTTGCTGCTTCTAGAATTCTCTCCTTCATTTGAATCTTGGCTAATGTAATTATGATGTGCCTTGGTGTGTTCCTCCTTGGGTCCACCTTCTTTGGGACTCTCTGAGCTTCCTGGAGTTCCTGAAAATCTATTTCCTTTGCCAGCTTGGGCAAGTTCTCCTTTATTATTTGTTCAAATAACTTTTCCACTTGTTGCTCTTCCTCTTCCCCTTCTGGTACCCCTATAATTTGCATGTTGGGACATTGAAGATGTCCTGGAGGTTCCTAAGCCTCTCCTCATTTTTTTTGAATTCTTGTTTCTTCCTTGTTTTCTGTTTGGTTGTTTCTTTCTTCCTTCTGGTCCACTCCATTGATTTGAGTCCCAGTTTTCCTCCCATCACTATTGGTTCCCTGTGTGTTTTTCTTCATTTCACTTATTGTAGCCTTCATTTGTTCCTCTAATTTGTGACCAAAATCAACCAATTCTGTGAGCTTCCTAATCAGTGCTTTGAACTGTGCATCTGATAGGTTAGCTACCAGTGCTTTGAGCTGTGCATCTGATAGGTTGGCTATCTCTTGGTTGCTTAGATGAATTAGCTCTGGGGCTTTGATCTGTTCTCCCATTTGAGCCATCTTTGGTGTTTTTTTGTGTGTGTTTGTTTGTTTGGTCTGGTCTTGGCTGTTATGTAGTGAGTGGCAGAGCCTTAGGTGTTCACTAGGGTGGGGCAACCCAGTCGCAGAGTTGTGACGCTGTATGTGGGGGTGTGGCCACATTGTGCGCCTCGCTTGGTCTGCTCATTGCCTCCTCACGCTCGGTAACCGCCGCATGTGCACCTGGGGTGTGCCCACCGAAGCCTGTGTACCCAGGACCACCAACCACTGCCTTTTCCTGCCATGACCCCTCTCCACCGGCTGCTGACTCTGCCACCCTTACCTTACCTGTCTGGGTGAATAGTTGTCAAACTTCCATACAATTCAATTTTCTATCTGTTCTGGTTGGGGGCCTTTTGGTTCTATATTTTTGTTGTCCTTAATCTTGGTTGTGAGAGGAGGCACAGTGTGTCCACCTACGCCTCCATCTTGGCCGGAAGTTAATAGTTGACTTTAAGGCATGGAATAAGCCCCTGGGGTAGATATTGTGGGGCAAGGAACAACTTTCTAGAATTTTTAAAATGAGTACATTTCCAGCTTATGGGTAATAGTTGTTCAGCTACTGACCCACCATCATCATGGCGTGTGATGACAGATTTGCATGGATACAGCTAAATTCTTTCTCGTGCCCCTGTATAATCAGAGGGATATTTTTGTGACATAAAGTAACCAACATGGTATCCTTCCAAACCCTAATTCCTATGGGGAAAAAAACGACAGATTTTGTTGCAAAGTTGTTTTTTCCTTTAGTGTTCACAGAGTCAAAAAGAGAAAGAGGAAATTCCTGGTTGGTTTTAAGCAGGGAATGGGAAAGTCCAAAAATCTAACAAAGACTTAGCACAGACTTTTTCCTCATAATTGAAGTACTGAGGAAATGCTGTGAGGTTTTTTAATTGCCATGTTCATTAACTTCTTTGTAACTAGAGTGCATCTATGCATATTCATCAGATTGGCAAAACTTTTAAAGTCTGACAACACAAAGGGTTGGCTAGAATTAAGAACATAGGGAATCATGTACTTCTGGTAAGAGTATAAATTGGTGCAATCATTTTGAAGAGCAGTTTGATAATATTTAGTTAAGTTAAAAGTGTGCATACCCTTTGACCCTGAAATTGCACTCCCAGTTATACTCTCTTACATGCGCCCAAGGAGATATGCACAAAAATATTCACAGCATCATTGATTGCAATAGTGAAGAAAATTGGAAAGAGCCTATGTTAGAGCAAAAGAAGATAAATAAATTGTGATAATTCATACAGTAGATATAGCAGTGAAAATAAATTTTAAACATCTACATAACTTCCATGGAAGAATCTTACAACAAATGTGATGTTGACCAAAAAAAAAAAAAACCCAGCGTGTTGCAGATGAACATGTACAATATGATGCCATTTTTATACAGGTTAAAAACTTGTAAGTACTGTTGTTGTATGGGAAATTACCTTGCTGCAACAAAGGCCTGTAAGTATAACAACAGGCAGGCTATCCAACAGATACCATAACAGAAGAGCTTACAGACCAAAACAATGTGCTTATTAAACAGTTTATTAAATCAGTTGAAAACTCACAACAAGAAGCAAGGTGAAACAGTTGGGATAGATTAACATATTTAAGATGGGGTGTATACAGGATGGAAAGATGACACTGCCTGAATCCTCAGTCCCGTCTTTCTCTTCCTTGATAAGGATATGCTTTCAAGGGCCAGAATTGAGGTTGGAGCAAAGTGGTCCAACATGTAGAAGGTGCCTAGAATCAAAACACAGTTACTCTATAGGCTTGGGAAAAAAGTGCATCTGGCTGATAGCTATAGCTTACCGATGAGCCCAGTGAACATCTATGGATTTTATTTCGCATTCCTCATGCAGAGGATATGAGGACCCCATGGTTGGCCCAAGTAAGACCTTATAATTAATAACTACCTTGTATGCCTCATGTATCTTTGGTGCATCATGAGTATTTGATCATTCATAGCCTCATATGTTTAGTATATCATGACTTCTAGGTGTCTCTTGCTCTTTTCATCCTTTTCTAATTATGTTCATTACACAAATACTCTACTTTATCTATGTCTAACACATCTCAGAGGTTACCAACTTACTTATTATTTGCCATATTTTATGTTAAATAAGAATTTTGCTTGTCTCACAAGCTATTTGTTTTGATTCTTAGTTTCACTCTTCTCCCTATATACTTATTTCTCTATATTTTCTATAGCAGAATTGAATATTCTTAAATAATTCAGCAAACACAGTATAAATATGTATGTCATATAATTAAAATATAAAATAAATACTTGGAACAAGTCAATCCCAAGTTCGGGTTTTGACTCACAACGGCAGAAAAGGAAAGAGATGTATTCAGGATAGGCTTCACATGGCTTTAATTACATTGGCAATGTTTTCTTTCTTCATATAGATAGTGGGTGTATGGGTATTTATTATATTGTTTATAATTTTTCATATCTGAACTTTTTCCAAATAAATTCAAGGAAAGTTTGAAATAACTTTGTATATATCAATGTATAGTCATAACTTTTATTTTTATAATTAATTTCTTAGATCCTTAGGTTCTCCCCAAATTGTCTGAAGACCCCAGGGTTTTAGTACAAAGGACAGGGTGTGTTTCCAATGCCAGGTCTAGAGGGAACTGATCTAGAAAGAAAAGGTCTAGACCCTTTCAGTAGGCACAGTTCATGCTGTGGTAATGCTTTTCATTTATACTTGGTGTCTTACATGTAGTAGGCACTTGATACTCATTGTTTTGCTTTTAAAGAATTTGACTGGGCTAAATTGATATTTGATTTTTCTATTGCTGGTACATATATATACTTTCAACAAATATTTACTTAGTACATACTGTTTGCAAGAAAGTCATTGCACCAGTTGACATGGAGGATGAAAAGTTGAGTAAAACAAAATTCTTACTTTCAAGTAAGAAATACTGTTAAGTTTGCAATTTAGTCAGGGAGTTGAGACTACTGCAAAAATATGAACAATATAAGGACATGATAATATAAGTTCTTTTATTAGAGAGATTCAGATTGTGGTCAGAGTACGTGGAGCTTCCACCAGAGGATGAGTTCATAACTTCACCTTTAAGAGAGAAGTACATTTAAACTGGACCTTAAAAGAGGTAGATATCAACAGGCAAATATAGTGAAGAAAGTACATCAGGGAAAGGAAATACAATGGACAGAGAAAGTAGGGTTTGTTCAGAGAGCAGCAGCTTGTCCAAATTGTTGTGTCGAGGGTGAGTTTGGGAGAGCAGTGCAAGAGGGGGCTGGGGAAGTAAGTTAGGACAAGAGTCCTATGATACATTAGCAGCGGCCATCTATGGTTGGGATTACTTCAGTTATTTTTCTTTGTAATATTCAAAGTTTTCTGCAGTGATCACATATTACCACATACTACAGTGATTGCAAAATTAATTCCTGATGAAATAGTTGTGTATTTTGAGTGTGGAGCTCTAAACATCTATAAAGGCAGGGACAAATATTTTACCCTACTGTTTTTGAGATTTATTGGGGTAGCCTGACCAAAGCCCATTATCAGAGAAGAGCAATGAAGCCCTAAAATAAAATTATCTTCAGGAATGAGCAAACCTAAGTTGGTGTTCTGGCATGAACGTAAGAGCCTAGATTCTTGGAGGAAGAACATCACACAGCTAAGCAGGAAGCTCCTTGGGACCCAGCCACCTTGGCTCAATACTGTGCATTAGGGGAAAATGGTGACTCTTGCTGAGTATGTGAGGGACTTCAAGAGAATTCTAACTGCAAACCCCCAGGTCAGGTGCTCCTCTGGCTGGGCAGGGGCCAAAACCATGAAAGGCATTACCACAGCATGGACTCTGCCTGCTGAAAGGGTCTAGACCTTTTCTTTCTAGATTAATTCCCTCTAGACCTGGCACTGGAAAAACATCTGTCCTTTGTACTAAAACCCTGGGGCCTTCAGACAATTTGGGGAGAACCTAAGGACCTAAGAAATTAATTATAAAAATGAAAGTTATGACTATACCAATAAAACAGTTTTGTGGGTTCGGTCATACAATATTTGTCTATATCATCCAAATTTTTAAAATAAATGTATTAGAATATATTTAGATAGAAATTACTTTTATAAGTCCTATTCCAAATATCAAGTTAACTTTAAAACATAACATAAATATTTGATGTATAATTATTGTAAAAGTAGTAAATTATTAGTATACAGATTTCCTTGCATTAATTTTATAAAATAAACTTGTTATTATAACTGACCTCTGACTATCTCAGTAAGTTTTGTTTCCTTGACAAAAAGGACTTTGCTATATTCTCAGCATAGACAGCCTGGTTAAAAGTTCAACATCACCGTATCAAAGTTGTATGACCTATTCCACACAACCAGTAGAGGGAAGTTCAGGTGTGTATATAAATCATCTGCTTGGCTGTGTAAGTGCCTTGGAAGACACTGTTTTGTCCTCATCTAGAACTCTGCAACATTCACTTAACATCTTTGAAAGAATTTAAGTTAGTTATGCTTTTAAAATTCTTGAGATATTTTGTAGTTGATGATCATGTTTGGCCTTTTGAAATATTAAATAAAATGTGAAAAGTAATATTATCATTTCTTAACTGACCTTCAGGTTTTTATTGAGAGTGATGTTAAAGAAGGCTGAATTCTTTCCCCAGCATACATCAGGGAAATACATCCACTCTACTTATTTAATTTCCCCAATAGATAGGAAGCTCCTAGGAGGCAAGGGAGACGTTCTTGATGGCTTCCAAACCTTAAGCATTTGACATAGTACAGAGCATACAGCAGCTGCCGAATAGATATATGGTGAATTGCTTATTTATTTATTATTTATTTATTTTTTTTTGAGGAGGAGGGGATAGTTGTCAGGGTTGGGCACAGCCAGGAGTGATGCTCTGCATCATTCTGGATCAAAAACATGCCTTCTACTTTTGGGAATGTTGTATGATTACTTCTCGGTTCTTAATTGTAGTTCAGGTTCTTGAGAGTTTGGATAATTTAACTTGATTAAAGGTTAATGATTGTGCTTGTTTTCAGGAAATTTGTGAAGTCAATGTTTTAGGAAAGACTTTTCACTGCATATAAGAAAAACAAACCTCAGGCCAAGGGTGGATGGATGCAGCCCAGTCTCCTGAGGGACTAGAACCCAAAGCCAGAAAGCCTGTAGGAAGCCAGGAAGCATGCTCTCTACCTCCTCTCTGTATTTCTCTCATAGATTTATTTTTCTTTCCCTCTTTCTGCAGATGTTTTCACTGCCTCAGGGTGCACAACTCCAAACACTGCTGATCCACAGCTCCCCAGTGCACATCTTTTCTGTCGGAGAAACCAGGACAGACTGAGTGAGGTGTGCATTTCTGTCTCAATTCCAAACTTCTGTGAGAGAGACTCTAATCCGTCCAACTCAGGTCAGGGGGATAGTCTTCACTCGATATTTTGTGTGATAACAAAGATGAGGGTAACAGGCATTGCAGAACTGATTTTCTGTTTTTTAAAGAAAAATGTACACTGTGTATATATGCAGGGTGGGGCAAAAGTAGGTGTACAGTTATGAGTATGCATAACAGAGTTTATTCTTGCCCCACCCTGTATATAGTACATGCTAGTGAAAAGCATAACTATAATGTTGGGCTCTATATTCACAGAAGCATTGGAGGGTTCCTTCCTTGAAGGGTGAAGAGTAGTAACAGAGAGACCTCCCTCATCAGGTCCATCTCTCTGGGCACCTAGGACACTTCTCTTGACCTTTGCTTTAAGAGGAGACTGAAGATGCCCAGGAGAGTGCAGCTGAATCTGCTGGTCCCAGTATCTTGTCAAGCTCTTCCAGTGAGTAAAGTATGAAGAGTTTAAAACATAGTAAATAATGTGCAGAAATTAAGTGGTGTCAAGGAGCCAGTCCAAAGTCACACAGTGATGCAATGATTTTAATGACATCCAGAAACACGAGATAGCACAGCAGCCCCAGAGGTATCACAGCTGCCAGGGGAGCAGCTGGTGGGGCTTCCAGTGGCTGCAGGCAACAGGGTCCCAGCAGAGGAGAAAGAGCGCAAGGGTGGGTGGCGGCGGCCATCCTTGCAGCAGTCTGTTTCACTGTGCTTAATGGGTTGTCATGTGGATTGAAAAATGTGCGTCTAAATCTATTTCTGGCTTTTAAATGCGTGAAGGAAACATGTAACTTATTTTTTCATTTTTGTCAAGTTACAGACAAGAGACAGATATCCTTAAAACATAGGCATTTTATAAAAAGGAGTTCCTATTCTTTGGTTGTGCATATTTGGAAACAAAAATCAAGGATAAATAGGTCATCCCTCTAAGTTTTCCAGAGGAATATTGGCAATAGAAAGAATACAGTAAGCACTGGTAACTAATGGAGATTAGAGAAATGAAACCAGAGAAGATGTTCAAAATTTTTTTTAAAAAGAACTTTTAAAGGAAAAACAATGAAGTAAGTGTTGATGTACATGAATTCAATTGTTAAATGTCAAAAGTACTGAAGATATAAATAACCTTTTAAAATAGAAACATGTGAACACTTGTAGAAATTCCCTCCCCAGAGGTATTTGGAAATCTTCAAAGCTTAATAATATCCTTTTTGAATGACCAGTCAGAGTACATTGGGAATGAAAGAAATCTGAAAGAATAAAAGCACATTACCAATAAAACAGATATATTCCTGGGAGGGGGCGTTATGACAAATTTAAATTCAATTACAGTGCCTTAAAGAAATATCAAAGAAAACATTATAAAGCAAAATATTGCAGACATTTGTTCATTCGAAAACATTTTTGAGCACCTCCTATTTTCCAAGCTCTGTGCTAGGCAGAGGGATTACACTGGTAAATAAGATGGATGCTGTCCCCACGTGGATGTCCCTGCCCAAGCTTTGGGTTGATCAGGAAAAATATCATAATCACCAAATCCAATAGCTTCATGGGAACCAAAAGATTAGTTAGTCCAAACTTTTATTTTATAAATGAGGAAACTGAGGCCTAAAATGCCATATATGTGAAACTGGCTATGCTTTGAGCCTCTCTAGTTCTGCTATCTAATTACAGCATTTTTTATCTTGTAGGTCCTTCTAAAGTTCTCATATTGTATGCCATATAACAAATGAAGCTATTAATTCATTGACTGTGAAGTATGAGGTCGGGGAAGGGAGAGCAATAGGGAAAATGGTAGGACAACTGTAATTGAACAATAAAAAAAACTCTTTATTAGCTTTCACAATTCCTATGCATTCCTGGAAATAAAACAGGAAATCAAATGAAAAAAAAATGCCAAGTTCCAATTTTCAATATCCAGTTTTTTTAAGGAAGTGTTAGCCATGTGATTCCTATTACCATCAAAAACAGTCATACTGTGTGATACTGACCATCTGTTTAGGATATGGCAGATGCACTTGGGAAATCCAGAATAATGGGAACTCAAAACCATCTTCCTTACAGAGGTTATTGGTCCAAGAAGATGTCACTTCAGTCAAATGTGGATGAGGCATTGTTAGATGGACCACCTGGTTTCACACCTACCTGTGCTCTAGACTTCATGTGATAACTGTCCCTTGGTTGTTTGACCAGGATTGTACTGTACAGTTAGCACAATGCTTGCCACCCACAAGGATGTTGTGACAATTGCTGAAGTAAATGCTATGAAGCGTTCAGAGCAATTCAAAAGAAGGACACTGGCTAATTACCTACAATCGTTACTCACCCACAAGTACAGCTCCTTTTTTAATATACTCTTAATATGGTAACATAAAAGGCATTCCTCAGGGTACATTTGAATGTCTCTGTGTGTTTCATTACATTTGTTTTGTTATCCATTCTAACTTTTATTAATTATTATTTTTAGGATATTAACTTAGTGCTAAAGGAGACCAATCATCAATTTAATAATTACACATATGTCATCATCATGTTTGAAAAGAGAAGTATTTGGGTCTCTAGAGGCTCCCTGTCTGTGAATATATGACAAACATGAATTTGGTTATGATTTCCTGTCTGAATTTGGATCATTTGGCCATGAACTGAGATATGTTGGAAACACATGTTTGAGAATCTATTTGGCTGGATGACTTGGATTGAAGCCTCAAAATTAAAAAAGAAAGAAAGAAAAGAAAACGGCACAACTATGCACAAGCTAATAAATGCAAATACCTGACAGCATTGAAGCTGATGGTGACCTAAACCAACACAGATTAGTTTTTGTACAGTTGTCTTTATTTTCCTTCCTTCCTTTCTTTTTTTGAAATAACAGGTTTATTGAGATGCAATTCACATATCAAAAATTTACCTTTTCAACATATGTAATCCTGTGTTTTTAGTGTATTCATAAGGTTGTACAACCATCAACATAAATTTCACAACATTTTCATCATTCCAGAAAGAAACCCATTAGCAGTCATTCCCCATTTCCCCTCCCTGAAGCCCCTGGCAACTACTTATCTACTTTCTGTCTCTGTTTATTTGCCAATTCTGGATATTTTATGTAAATTGAATCATGGATTCAGTGTCTGACTTCAGTGTCTGACTTCTTTCCATTGGTATAATACTTGCAAGGTTCATTCATCTCCATTCTTTTTATGGCCAAATAATATACTGTTGTATACATATACATACTACATTTTGTTTACCCACTCATCAGTTGATGGACATTTGGGTTTTTTCTACCTTTTAGCTATTATGAATAATGCTGCTATGAATATTCATGTACGAATTTCGTGTGGACATATGTTTTCAATTCTCTTGGATGGATACCTATGACTAAAATTGCTAGGTTATATGGTACTCTATGTTTAACTTTTTGAGGAAGTGAAACTGTCTTCCAAAGCAACTGCATCATTTTCATTCCTGCCAACAAAGAATAAGAGTTAAATTTCTTTATATCCTTGTTCACTTTTGCCCAAATTTTTGATGATAGCCATCCTAGTGGTAAAGTGGTATCTCATTGTTTTGATTTGCATTTTTCTAATGACTAATGATATTGAGCATGTTTTCATGTGATTGTTGGTGATTTGTGTATCTTCTTTAAAGAAATATGTAAGTTCTTTGCTTATTTTTAATTGGGTTATTTTTCTGTTATTTTTTTTAATTTTTTTAATTGTTGTTCTTGTACAATTTTCTGTCTTTAACTCCCTTTCCAGCCCACCGCCCCAGCCCTCCCCACCTCCCTCCCATTTCCACACCCCTAGTTTTTGTCCATGTGTCCTTTATACTTGTTCCTGTAAACCCTTCCTCTTTTCCCCTGAAATTCCCTCCCCTCTCCGCTCTGGTCACTTCAACCTGTTCTCAATTTCATTGTCTTTGGTTGTATTTTGCTTGTTTGTTTGTTTTGTTCTTTAGGTTCCTGTTAAAGGTGAGATCATATGGGTATAAGCCAGGCAGTGAAAGACAAATACCATATGGGTTCTTTTTCTTTTTATTATTGACTTTCAAGAATTCTTTATATATTCTGGTACAAGTCCCTTATCAGGTATGTGATTTACAAATGTTTTGTCACATTCTGTGGTTTATTTTTCACTTTTCTGAAATGAAGCACAAAAATTTTTAATTTTGATGATATCTTACTTATTTTCTTTTGTTATTATTGCTTGTGCTTTAGGTGACATATCTCAGAAATCACTGCCTAATCAAAGGTCACAAAGATTTAATCCTATGTTTTCTTCTAAGAGTTTCATAATTTTCAACTCTTCCATTTAGGCGTTTGATCCATTTTGAAGTAATTATTTTATATAATGCAAGCTCAGGACCCAACTTCATTCTTTTGCATGGAGATATCTAGTTGGCCCCTTGAATTGTATTGGCTGGCTCCCTTGTAGAAAGTCAATTGACCATAAATATAAGTTTATTTCTAGAGTTGTGATTCTATTCCATTGATCTATATGTCTATCCTTATGCCATTACCACACTGTCTTGATTACTATAGCTTTGTAGTAAATTTTGAAATAGGGAAGCATGAAGCAATTTCTGGGAAAAAAAAAAGCCAGCTGAAATTTTGATGTGTATTCCATTGAATCTGTAGATGAATTTAAGGAGTACCACAATTTTAACAACAAGTCTTCCAATTCATGAGCCTGGGGTGTCTTTCTATGTATTTAGATCCTGTTTAATTTCTTTCAATGATGTCTTAGCATTTTCAGTGTACAAATCTTTTACTTATTTTCTTACATTTATTCCTGTTTTATTCTTTGAATGCTGCTGTAAACGATATTGTTTTCTTAGCTTCAATTTCACATTCTTTGTTGCTAGTGTATAGAAATATATTGATATTTGTATGTTGATCTTGTATTTTGCAACCTTTGACTTTGTTTATAAGTTCTAATATTTTTAATAGTTTCCTTAGGATTTTTCTATATGCTAGATCATGTCAGCTACAAATAGAGATAGCTTTGCTTTTTTTCTTTCCAAATGGATGCCTTCTATTTCTTTTTCTTGGCTAATTGCTCTGTCTAAAGCTTCCAGTACAGTGTTGAATGGAAGTGGCAAGAGTGAATATCCTTGTCTTTTTTTCTAATCTTAAGGGGAAATCATCTAGTATTTCTCCATCATGTATGATGCCGTGGGGGTTTTTTGTAGATGTCTTTTATCAGGTTGATGAGGTACCCTGTATGGCTTTCTTTAAATACCATTGATGGGCAAGGCTGAATTGTTAAAACTAACAAGAGCTGAAAGTACTTTTAGGATTTCATGTCCTTTTCAGTATTGTAATTAGAGATGAAAACAATGCCCACTAGAGACAGGTTACGTATTTTGTTTTCTGGAAAAGCCTGCATGTTGCAGAAGGAATTTTTCTGTATCTCTTTTCCTACCCCCCAAGCATTCTTCTTTACCTTTCACCACATGAGAAGAAGCAATTGATTGAGGCAGGTAAATATAATAGCTTCTTCCCATACTATCCTTATGATTTTAGGATGCAGTACATTTGTCCATACATTTCGATAGCACACATGCCATGAATGTTATATAAAATAAGCTGCAGGAAGTCAGTGAAGGTATCAACTCCAGTAAACCATCTCCATGAACTTCTAAGAAGAAAAGACATTGTCAGATCCAGTGAGAATTTAGTTCTCCAGAAATCTGGGAAATTAGGACTTGATCCACATCCTGGGGGACAAGGACTTGGCTGTTTTGCTGGTGATCCTGATGATGATGATGAGATGATGCAGCACTATCAGTTTTACAGTATGAGAGCTGCTAGGTGCTAGGTGGTACCTTTAGGAAGCTGATGCCCAGAGCGAATGCAGGACTGGGCAGTCAGGTAAAAACTGTCCCAGCCAGGGAAGACACAGTATGGCAGAATTAATTAAGTGGCTTTGATGACTGTTCTCCAATTTTCTGTTGTCTATTAGCTTGCCATTTCCCCCTATGGCCAGTATTCATCTCCCATTCTCAACTTTTAGTTCTTTGCCTTTAGCTCCATGTAATGCCGAGGGACCAGTAAGTACTAACTTTGACTACCATATGAACCTCTCCCTTAAATGGCAGAATAGAAACACCACATGTCTCCTGTTTTTTGGAAATGAACCTGTACACACTTCAGGTTTGTTTCTGCTCAGCCTTGCATAATTTATGTATGACACTTACAATCTGAAAAGCAAACCATAACATTAAAAAGAATCATTAAGGTCCACCTCCTGTGCTTTCAGAGCCAAGTAACAAAAGCATTCCTGAGTCTTAATAGCAAGACCAATTTTACTCTTTGAATTGAGAACCAGCTTTGCTACCTTTAATAGAAGAGATTATTCTTTGCTTATTTCCATTCTTTCAGTGCTCAACATCTTAGGCAAGAATTATAGGAACAAAAAACTTTAAAAGAACAAAGAATCTTCCTCTGCTTTTAGGTGAAACCATAATCTAGTCACAGAGAAGTTAGAAGTTAGGTAATTGGAAATTATCTTCTTTCTCTAAAAATGGCATCATTTATCCCTATCTAATAACTTCTGCTTGGTAGAAGTGGGGGAAGGAGAGATGGTAAAAGGAGAAGGGATGTGACACATGAAAACTGACAACAGTACTATACATTTTTCTCGTCTCATTGAGGAATTTGGGTGTTTCTCATGAAGTACCATTGATCCCTGTGAGACATGTATGCGTAGCGCTCTGTGCTAGCCTGGAGAGTCCAGGAACTTTTAGAAACTAATGGTGAGAACAAAGAACTGCATGAAACACCTGGCAAAAGGTGAAGAATTGGTAGGTGAAAGGAGATGAGACTTGGTATATAATTTGGGCCACATTAAAGCAAACAGTGAGACAAAGTGGAGGAAAGACAGGATGCTTTTGCTAAAGCCTTGATAATTATCACACTGAGAAGCTGTCAGCAAAGTGGAGAGCCTGTTCAGGTCTGGGCTCCTGACCCAGCTCTGTGATCCTGGGCTTCTGGCCTAGCTCTCTGATAAGACAGCATCTCCTCCCAGGCTTCTCACATGGCCTCCCTAAGAATCCCAGGAGAGGGATTTTTCCATTTAGCTATTTGATAATAAAATTTAAACCTCAATTTTCAGACACTTTAAAGAAAGGACAATAGCTAATGTCATAGTAAAAGCCTGAAACACAGAAACAATTGAGGAGATGATCATGAAACTCTAAAAGCCATTTCCAAGATTGAGTCATGGAAATGTAGGCTAAAAACTTAATAGCAATAGTCATAGTGATGAGGATAAAGACTACCATACTGCAGCCAAAGAAATCATTCGATTCCCATGTGGCTGTCCTAAGAGAAATGAGGCTCTAGCCTAAAGGAAATAGAAAAACTTGTTTTTGAAAAATGTATAATCTAGTTATTTTCCAGAGTATTTGTATTTGGAGGTTTATTCTGAGTAAATTTCCCCAGAGAAACATTATGTCCTCTTAGTCTCAGGATGTAACAAGTACAAATAGGGTCAGAAAAAGAAATGGAAATGGCACTGAGAAACTAAATAGGGGTCAAATGGAAATTCTGTGCAGGTGAAGTGTTTTTCAATGAGTGTATATTCCTAATCTCTCTAATAGGCGTAATTTAGTTTGGGGCGGGGGTGAGGTGGAATGCTGTAGAGTAGAAGTAGGGTAAATTCTGGTATCTTTACAACTAAAGGACTAGAAAGGGAACTGAAGAGCATAAAATCCACCTCTTGTTCTTTCATCCGGATTGCCCTAAACCACACTCAAACAGATATTTTCTTAGGAATACTTCTCAGAAAGGAAAATATTACTGATTCAGATGACGTAAAGGCCCTGGATAGTGGACTTTAATTTAAATCTGAAGTGGAGTGGGTTACCTAAAGTCTCAGAAGTTTACAAATGTTTTTAAATCCAATATTTAAATGCTCTAAAAATTATTTTTAGGAAAAATGCCACAAAACTTAATTATAGTACACAGATAAGATTGCTAAGGAGAAATTTTTATCAGAAGCCTCAAAATTTAGGGCTAGGAACTCAGCTCATGGGTTCTTTATCTGTGAGAGCCAAAACGAACTCTGGGAGGGATCCCAAAGAGGGCCTGCTATGAGTTTTGGGGGTGTGACCAGATCTCCGTGCTGTGTAAACCACAACTTAAGAAGACCCGTATTTATGTAAGAGTTTACTATTCTAATCAATTGCAACTCGAAATAGGATTTAATTTTCACATTTTGGTGTTAACACATTTTATTATATACTGCATTATTTATTGTACGGCATAAAATTAGATGTATTAACTTTGTATTAGTATTTCTCATTTTTCTTTTTTCCTTTTTTTATTTTAATTGTTGTTCTTGTACAATTTTCTGTCTTCAACTCCCTTTCCAGCCCACCGCCCCAACCCTCCCCACCTCCCTCCCATATCCAATCCCCCCCTAGCTTTTGTCTATGTGTCTTTCATACTTGTTGCTCCAAGCCCTTCCCCTTTTCCCCTGAAATTCCCTCCCTTCTCCCCTCTGGTCACTGTCAGCCTGTTCTCAATTTCAGTGTCTTTCGTTATATTATGCTTGTTTGTTTGATCTGTTGATTAGGTTCCTGTTAAAGGTGAGATCATATGGTGTTTGTCTTTCACCTCCTGGCTTATTTCACTTAGCATAGTGCTCTCCAGTTGCATCCATGCTGTTGCAAAGGGTAGAAGCTCCTTCTTTCTTTCTGCTGCATAGAATTCCATCATATAAATGTACCATAGTTTCTTGATCCATTCATTTACTGATGGGCACCTGGGTTGCTTCTAACACTTGGCTATTGTAAATTGTGCTGCTATGAACATTGGGGTGCATAGGTTCTTTTGGATTGGTGTTTCAGGGTTCTTAGGATACAATCCTGGCAGTGGGATTGCTGGGTCTCAAGGTAGATCCATTTTTAGTTTTCTTAGAAAATTCCATACTGCTTTCCATAGTGGTTGTACCAGTCTGCAATCCCACCAACAGAGCACTAGGGTCCCCTTTTCTCTACAACCTCTCCAACACTTGTTGTTTGTTGCTTTGTTTATGATGGCCATGGTGTGAAGTGGTATCTCATTGTGGTTTTAATTTGCATCTCTCTGGTAGCTAGTGATATTGAGCATCTTTTCATGTGTCTCTGGATCCTCTGTATGTCCTCCTTGGAGAAGTGTCTGTTCAAGTGCTTTGCCCATTTTTTAATTGGGTTGCTTGTCTTCTTAGAGTGGAGTTGTGTAAGTTCTTTATATGTTTTGGAGATTAAACCCTTGTCTGAGGTATCATTGGCAAAGATGTTTTCCCATACGGTTGGTTCTCTTTTTATTTTAACACTGTTTTCTTTAGCCATGCAGAAGCTTTTTATTTTGATGAGATCCCATTTGTTTATTCTTTCCTTTATGTCCCTTGCTTTAGGGGACATATCAGTAAAAATGTTGCTGTGTGAAATGTCTGAGATTTTCCTGCCTATGTTCTCCTCTAGGACTTTAATGGTGTCATGGCTTATATTTAACTCTTTTATCCACCTTGAATTTATTTTTGTGTATGGTGTAAGTTGGTGCTCAAGTTTCATTTTTTTGCATGTAGCTGTCCAGTTCTCCCAACACCTCTTGTTGAAGAGGCTATTTTTACTCCATTTTATGTTGCTGCCCCCTCTCTCAAATATTAATTGACTGTAGAGACTTGAGTTTATTTCTGGGCTCTCTGTTCTATTCCACTGGTCCATGTGCCTGTTTTTATGCCAGTACCAGGCTGTTTTGATTACAGTTGCCTTGTAATACAGTTTGGTATCAGGTATTGTGATCCCTCCTACTTTGCTCTTCTTTCTCAAAATTGCTGCAGCTATTCGAAGTTGTTTATGGTTCCGTATAAATTTTTGAAGTGTTTGTTCTATGTCTGTGAAATATGCCATTGGTACTTTACTAGGCATTGTATTGAATCTGTAAATTGCTTTGGGTAGTATGGACATTTTGATGATGTTAATTCTTCCAATCCATGAACACAGTATATGTTTCCATTTGTTTGTGTCTTTTTTGATTTCTTTCTTCAGTGTTGTGTAGTTTTCTGCATACAGGTCTTTTACCTCCTTGGTTACGTTTATTCCTAGGTATTTTATTTTTCTTTCTGCTATATCGAATGGGGTATTTTTCTTGATTTCTGCTTCTGCTGTTTCATTGTTGGTATACAAAAATGCCATTGATTCCTGGATGTTGACTTTGTATCCGGCTGTTTGGCCAAATTCATTTATTAGGTCAAGCAGCTTTTTGGCTGAGTCTATAGAATTTTCTATGTACACTATCATGTCATCTGCAAACAATGATAGTTTTGTTTCCTCCTTTCCAATTTGGATGCCTTTTATTTTCTTTTCTTGTCTAATAGCTGTGGCTAAGACTTCCAATACTATATTGAACAGAAGTGGTGAAAGTGGACAACCTTTTCTTGTTCCTGATCTTAGTGGAAAAGATTTTAATTTTTGCCCATTGAGTATGATGTTGGCTGTAGGTCTCTCATATATGGCCTTTATTATGTTGAGGAATGCTCCCTCTATTCCCACTTTGCTGAGTGTTTTTATCATAAATGGGTGTTCTACCTTATCAAATGCTTTTTCCACATCTATTGATATGATCATGTGATTTTTGTCTTTGCTTTTGTTTATGTGATGTATTACATTTACTGATTCGCAAATGTTGAACCATCCTTGCATCACAGGGATGAATCCCAATTGGTCATGGTATATGATCTTCTTAATGTATTGTTGGATGCGGTTTGCCAATATTTTGTTGAGGATTTTAGCATCTATGTTCATTAGCAATATTGGCCTGAAGTTTTCTTTCTTTGTTGTGTCTTTATCTAGTTTTGCGATTAGAATGATGCTGGCTTCATAAAAAGAGTTTGGGAGTCTTCCATCATTTTGGATTTTCTTGAATAGTCTGTGAAGGATAGGGGTTGGCTCTTCCTTAAAAGCTTTGTAAAATTCTCCTGGGAAACCATCTGTCCAGGACTTTTGTGGGTTGGGTGTTTTTTGATTACTGCTTGTATTTCATCTGCTGTTATTGGTCTCTTCAGGCTTTCTGCTTCTTCTTCATTGAGTTTTGGAAGATTATCTTTTTCTAGAAACTTGTCCATTTCACCTAGATTTTCAAATTTCTTGGCATACAGTTAGTTCTTCATAGTAATTTCTTACAATCCTTTGTATTTCTGTGGTGTCAGTTGTAATCTCTCCTCTTTCATTTCTGATTGTGTTTATTTGGGTCCTCTCT